>JAADVV010000097.1:0-28003 GCA_023335905.1 Pythium pyrilobum | reverse complement strand
CGGGACCTCTCCGGAACCTCTGCCAAGATCATGCCTCACGCGGGCAAGAACCCACACCCACGGGCCCACCTGTCCCTCCGTGGGGGAGGACGGCGGCCACACAGAACCCGCCTCCTCGCTTCCGAGTCGCTTCGAAGCTGGTGGCCGCCCTGTCGTCCCAAGTCGCCTTCTCCAACTTCCCCCTTTTCCTCCATTCGCATTCTGCAATTCGCACTCGGTCGACCAATCCTCCCCCCTTCTCCTTCCGATGGCGGAGACCAAGGAAAGCAAGCGCTTCGACGCGCTCAACGCGCTCGACCAGGCCAAGTTCTCCAAGGCCCACGTCAAGGCCCTGCTCGTCGCCGGCTCGGGCTTCTTCGTGGACTCGTACGACAACTTTGTCATCGGCCTCATGGTGCCCATGATCGCCTACGAGTACTTTGGCAAGTCGAGCCTCTCGTCGCGCTCGGACGGCTGGGTCAAGGCCGCGTCCTCGTGGGGCAACGCCGTCGGCCAGATCTCGTTCGCCATTCTCGGCGACGTGCTCGGCCGCAAGAAAGTCTACGGCATCGAGCTCATGATTCTCATCGCCGGCGCGCTGCTCTGCGCGTTCGCGACGTGGCCGGTCAACGGCGACGGCAACAACCTGCTCATCATGCTCGCGATCTTCCGCTTCGTGCTCGGCGTCGGCGTCGGTGGCGACTACCCGGTCTCGGCCGTCATCACCAGTGAGTTTGCCGGCTCCAAGCGTCGCGGCACCATGATCGCCGCGGTGTTCGCCATGCAGGGTTTCGGCATCATCGCCGGCACGGTCATGTCGGTGATCGTGCTCTCGGCCAACAAGAACAACATCATTGAGCACGGCGCGTCGCAGCTCGGCTACTGCTGGCGCACGCTCGCGGCGTTCGGCGCGGTGCCGGCGCTTGGCGCCGTCTACTGGCGCCTTAAGATCCCGGAGACGCCGCGCTTCGCGATGGACGTGCTCAAGGACGAGGAGGCCGGCGCCAACGCCGCGCAGGTCTTCCTCACGGCCGACAAGCTCACGACGGACGTGCAGCAGCTGGAGTCCAAGTCGGGCGTGTTCGCCAACTACGTGTTTGCGTTCCGCACGTACTTTAACAAGTGGGCCCACCTCAAGGTGCTGCTCGGCTGCGCGCTCGCGTGGTTCTTCCTCGACATTGGCTACTACGGCACGAACCTCAACACGTCGGCCGTGCTCGAGATCATCGGCTACGGCAAACCCAAGACCAAGGGCAACCAGAAGATCTACGACGACCTCTGGAACCGCGCCGTCGGAACGTGCCTCATCAACTTGGCCGGCACCGTGCCGGGCTACTGGTTCACGGTCTACTTTGTGGACAAGTGGGGCCGCAAGCCGATCCAGTACATGGGCTTCTCGATGCTCACGGTCCTCTTCCTCATCCTCGCGGTCTTCTACCACGACCTCACGACCGACCACAAGACGCTCTTCGTGGTCATCTACGCGTTCGCGCAGTTCTTCTTCAACTTTGGTCCGAACGCCACGACCTTCATCATCCCCGCCGAGGTCTTCCCGACGGCCGTGCGCTCGACGGGCCACGGCTTCTCAGCCGCCACGGGCAAGGTCGGCGCCATCCTCGCGGCGCAGTGCTTCTCGCTCGTCGCCAAGGGCTCGCTCGGCCTCAAGGGCGTGCTCTACATCTTCACGGGCTGCTGCTTCCTCGGCTTGTGCGTGTCGTTCTGGATCCCGGAGACCAAGGGCAAAACGCTCGAGGAGATCAACGAGGAGTACGAGCGCGAGCAGCGCGACGGCCTGCGCGACCCGGCCGCCTACAAGGAGGCCAAGACGCCGCTCACGAACGCCGCGTAAGCGTCTTGCCCCACGGCGGATATCGGTATTAATGCATCCACGATGGAATACTACGCAGACCAGGTTCGGTCGGCGAACGGCAGGCACCGCGGGGCAGACCACGCATTGGAAAATGGGGCTGCAGGCTGCGAGTGTCCCCGTTTCGGTTCTCGCGACACGCAAGTGGTTGATTAAAATACTGAGGCTAGGTTAGTTCAGCCTACGGTCCTTTCCAACCAAATAGTATATCCGAGTTGTACGTACGCGTGATCCAACATGAACGTATATCAGTACATCCCAGGGATGCGGAACATTCCTGACATGGAAGACCGAGAAGGATCCGGCAGCCTCTCCAGCGTCGAAGAGGACGGAGAGAGAACGCCACGGAGCGATACGCATGTACGGTGGTATCAATACTGATGGGGGGGGCAGTCCCACGACAAACAAGGCCGACGGCACGCGCGCTTTTCGCGCGTTGATCCTCGACGACCACGGGGAATGCACACACACACCTTACGAAGTAGGTGGACGGCAAGTCGTCCGTTGAGCGTGATCCGCGCTCGCGTAAGTGGTGGTGATGATGCCCGAGCCGCCGTCCTGCTCTCTCGCTTTGTTTACAGGTGGACACCGCCTTCACCGATCTTCCGCGGGTCTCAATTGGCTAATGTACGCGCGACCAGCCAATCGCACTCGGCCAGCTCATTTGAAGTCGCGCGCAGCATGGAGGATCCGACGGATCCTCTATCTTCTTAGCCATCATTCTCACACGACAGTGTACCGTGGCGCTCAACCTCTCTCCCCATTCTGCAATTGGCATCGCCTCCTACGGTTGATACGAACCAACCGACCACCATGCCGACCGAGAAGGAGAAGATGCTCGCGGGCGAACTGTACACCGTCGACGCCGAGCTCGTCGTGGATCTCAAGCGCGCGCGACGGCTCGTCGACGCGTTCAACGCGACACCCGCGTGGACACCTGAGGGCCCGGCGCTGCTCGCCGAGCTGCTGGGCACCAAGGGCGAGGGCGTGACGATCCGCGCGCCGTTCCGCTGCGACTACGGCGCCAACATCCACTTGGCCGACGGCGTCTTCATGAACTTTGACTGCGTGCTGCTCGACGTCTGTGACATCCGCATCGGCGCGCGCACCATGTTCGGCCCGGGCGTCCACGTGTACGCGGCAACGCACCCGCTGGACCCCAAGATCCGCGCGACCGGACAGGAGAGCGGCAAGCCCGTGACGATTGGCGAGGACGTGTGGGTCGGCGGCAACGCCATCATCCTGCCTGGCGTGACCATCGGCGATGGCTCGGTCGTGGGCGCTGGCAGCGTCGTGACCAAGGACGTGCCGCCCATGACCGTCGTCGCCGGCAACCCCGCGCGGATCATCCGCAAGATCGAGCCGACACAGGAGGAAAAGGGAACTGAAGTAGCATAATGAGGTAATATCCAGCTTTTCTATGAATTGGGTTACGTACATCCATGTAACCCCAACGTGACCCGCGAAAGGTCGTGGGCCAGTCCCCGCAATGATACATGGCATCCGCTGCCAGAGAAGACACGACACGGCACAATGGAGGCCAAGCCACGCCGACCCACACCCACGCCCGCGGCCGCGGCCGCTTCCGCCTCTTCCTCTTCCTCCCCCACCTCCTCCGCTTCACGGCGCAAGCCACCTCTCTCCGTGGTCGCGCCGCCAGCGTCGCCGTCCTCCGTCCGCTCTGCGAGCCGCCCCGGCTCGGCCGCGCACTCTCCGTCCTCTTCTTCGTCTTCACTAGCGGATGCGACTTCGCTGCCGAACAGGCGGCTGCTGTACGCGCTGCCCGCGAGCGTCCACTTTGGCGGCTTCGCGCTCGACCAGCGGCTCGCGCAGCGCGTCTTCGTGCACAACAACAGCGCCAAACCCGTGCGGCTCGCGTACTCGTTCCCGCCCGCCGCGTCGGTCTTCCGCGCGAGTGTCGTGGGCGACCGGAAGCCCTTCCTGAGCCCGGGGCTGAGCGAGGAGCTGCTCGTGACCTGCGCGCCGACGGCCTTCCAGTACTTCTACGACTGCCTCCAGGTCCGCTGCGAGGAGGTCGCGTACGCGTCCAACGCCGACGCCGCGCTCGCCGGCCGCTGCCTCGTGCCGCTCCATGCGTACCCCGTCGTGAACGAGGTCGCGTTCCCGCCGCGCATGGACTTTGGTGCCGTGCCGCTGGGCGTGACCGCGCGCCGCCACGTCGACCTCTCGTGCTCCGTGCCCATCGAGTTCGAGTACGAGCTGCGCATCACGCAGGCGCACGCGGCGTTCTCGGTCTTCCCGCTATGCGGTACCATCCCCGCGAGCGGCGCCGCACGCATCGAATTCGAGTTCCGCCCGCTGCTCTTTGCGACGGCGCGCGCCGAAGTGGAGCTGCGCGTGTCGCAATTGGGCTTCGCGCCGCTGCGCTGCACGCTCACGGGCTCGTCCGCGAGCGACGTCGTCGAGGTCAGCGCAGCAGACGATGGTCACGACTCGTTGGGGCACCGCCCGCGGCCCCGCGCGGCCAACAGACGCTCGCCACCGCCGCCGAGTCCGCAGGCGCAGGCCAAGACCCCGCTGTCGCCATCGCACGCGGCTCGCTCCGGCGCCAAGAGCCGCACGCGCGAGATCGCGACAGCACCGCCAGAAGAAGAGAAGACGGAACGCGTGGACGGCGTCGAGATCCCTGCGGACCTCACGAGCATGGCAAGCGTCAACTTTGTGCTCACGCAGCAGCCCGGCAAGCTCAAGCCCAAGGACCTCAAGAAGGCGATCGACGCGAACCGCGCGATGCGGCAGCGACAGAAGGACGAGCAGCGCCAGCTCGCGCTCGCCGCTGGCGGCGACGAGCCGACGGTCGACCCAGCGGACACAGCAGCGAGCGAGGCGAACGAGGTCGCATCGCCCGCGGTGCTGAGCTTCCACGTCCTCGTACGTGAGGAGGCGGCGGCGGTGCAGCGGTCCACGGTGTCGCGCCAGATCCGCGAGATGGCTTTCCTGCAGGAGCTCGCCGAGATCGAGACGATCGAGAAGGAGCTCGAGTTCCAGAGCCACAAGGTGCGGCTCGGCCAGGAGCTGCTCACGCGCGAGCAGCTCGGCGTGCTGCGCACCCTGCGCGACCTGAACGCGCTTGAGCTGCAGCGCCGCGAGCGCGAGCGGCTGCGCGGCGACGTGGCAACCACGGCGTTCAACATGTGCACGGCGCCGACGTCCGACGTGCCGTGGCCGCCGCGCGGGCTGCTGCCGGCGCATTTCGAGCCGGCGGACGAGCCCGACTTTAAAATCTACCGGAACGACCTGTGGAGCCGCCGGCGCCGCATCGTGCAACGGCTCGTGCGCGCGATCTCGGCCGTGATGGCGCGGAACCGTGCGCAGCGGCGGCTGCTCAAGATCCAGAAGTGGCTCGGCAACGCGCGGACCAAGGCGCAGGTGAAAGACAAGGTCGCGCTTGAGTGGCAGCAGCACGCGCTCCGTGGCAGCGCCACGACGACAACTCCACAGCAGCGTCGCTCGCAGGCCCACACCACCACTGCCGCTGCGACCACGTCCTCCGCTGGGCCGCTGGTCTACCTGGAGAGCTTCCCGGTCGTCGAAGAGAAGGAGCGGCGGCCGCGCGGCCCGATCGCCCACGCGCCCGACGACTGGGGCTCCGCGAGCGATCCGTTCGCGTACTTTGCGTTGAAAGAGCGCGACGAGGCGCTGCTCATGGGCCACGAGCCGCTTGAGCTGCCGCCACTCGCGACGTACGTGCCGCTGGAAGCAGACCGCGCGCTGCGGAGCGGCGCGGTCGACGAGTGCGGAGCGGCCAGCGTGGTAGCGGAGACCGTGGCGTTCCTGCCGCAGCAGGAGCTGCGCGTGCCGTCAACGCTGGAGCTGCTGCCGCGCGACGCGTTCCTGCGTCCGAGCGCGGCGCTGCGGCCGCTTGTGCGCGTCCACGCGGCGCGCGAGACACTGCCGTCGTTTGTGCTGCGGCCGCAGCGCGTCTTCCGCTCGACGCCGCGCCACTGGGGGCTCGCGCTGGACGCGGGCGTCGGCACGCGCAGCCTCTTCAGTCTGCGCACGGGGCTGCTGCGGCTCCACGACCGCTTCCGCCCGCGCACGCAGCGCACGCGCGGCCCGTCGCCGCTGCTGTTCGTGGCGAGAGACGCTGTCGGGAAGACTGAAGACGTGGAGCGCGACTTGTACCGCAGTGTGTGGGACACGAGCGACGGCTTCGCGCCGCCGCTGAGCGTGCAGGCGGACGACGTGCCGTGTCTTTCGGACAGCGAAAGCGACGAGGAAGATGGCGAGACGAAGCGGAGGGTGGTGCCGACGTGGCAGGACGCGCTGCGGCTCTGGGGAGACGACGGCGACGACGCGGACGAGAAGGCGGAGGATGAGGAGGACGGCGCGGCGTACGAGCGCGGCGAGCGGTACGGCCGACGCGCGGGCGTACACAGCTTTGAGCGGTACCGCCACTTGATCCAGAGCGAGCGAGCGTACAACGCCTACCGCGACGAGAAGCTGCGCCAACTGCCAGTGGTGCGTCCTCGTCCTAGCATGAGCGAGTGGGGCGGATATGTTGGTGCTGGGGGCGACTCACTCGTTTTGAATTATAATTTTGGATTATTTTTGTAGCTGCTTCACGAAGTCGCGAGCACGATCGAGCACCCAGACTTCGCGCTCGTGGTCGAGGGGCACGGTCCGTCGCGGCCGCTCCACGAGCCCTTCGCGGCGGTCTTTGCGCGGCACCAGCAGCAGCAGCAGAATGGCACGAGTCCGTGAGAATTGCTCACCACCAAAACGTCAACTTGAAGTGCAACGTCTCAGTACATTTGTCATTGTCTCTGCCGATTCAACGTGAAAATCGACCACCCCACCCAACAATGACTGCGGTGACCGCAGTGGGATCTCAGCGACACGCTTGTGGAGCCAGAGACGCCGTGGCCTCCTCCATATCCCCACTTAGCGCCATCTCCTGCTGGCGATCTGCCTGGTCGGTCACTCAGTTAAGACAACGGCATGACACAAGAGGTCCCGTGGCTTCCGAATTTCAGAGCGTCAGTGCGATTCTCAGCCGTTCGGCTCGCCGAAGGGTACGATTGCAGCGCGGTGTCCCCTGCTCTGGGTCCAGGTTTCCAGAACGAGTGCATCGGTGTCAAGACCACTCGATTTCGACTCGCTAGCGTCATACCCCAGCGGTTGGTATCGCCAAGTCTGGAAGAAGTATCCGAAACTTCGCGCTGGGGGCCGAGATATCGACACCGGCGAGCGGAGGCGTGGTGGTGTCCATTGTGGATGATCCTTTTAGGTCGGAAAGGTGTCAGAAGGCAAGGCCAGCAGGTGTCAATTGCGATTCCGTCCGTGGCTATTGGCGCCGAGTGATGGTCCCCAGTTACGCTGCTTGCTTGCATGGCGTGGGGAGGGGTGGGGTGGGTCGCGAAAGGCCTCGGAGCGATCGCCACGACCCGTGTCTGCTGTGTGCGATTGGCCCGTGAGGTTTTTCGCGCCGTAGTGGGCCAGCTGGGCCCTGGTCGCTTCTCTATACTTCAGTAACGCGGCCACGTCTCATCACGACGCTGTCGTAATACTGAGAATAATGCGAATAATGCGATTAATGCGAATACAGTTTGACCAACCGGGTGTGCCTGGGTTCGCTGGCTGGGTGTGTGGCGATGAAGGCAGCGTCTGTTTGCGATACAGTACCTAGTGGTCTGTTGGATGTTTGGCGAGGCGTGACGGTGGCTGTATTTCGTGGTGTTTTGAGTGCGTTTCGTGGTTATAGTAGCGTCTGTAGAGGCTCGTCTGAGCTCTCTCGTCACGCTCGACTGGCGTCCGAACTTGGTGTTGGTAGGGAGGGACACGAGAATAAACCCTACTGTGTCTGTCTCCCAAGCAAGAGTACTGCATTTGAGTACTGTCCACGACCGCCGCTACGATCATTGTCCCGAATACCAGTAGCGCCATTGCATTGCCATACCCATACAGTATCATATTATATTCATAATGCTACGAACTGGGATTCAAATACCAGTGCGTAGCGAATGGACTGGGATTGTGGATTGTGTGTCGCTGCAAACAAACCACCATCGGGTATCCGATAATAGAATAGTATTTATTCAACGATGGCAGCCATCTACTAGTACAATACTAGTAGTAGTAAATAGTATTTGCGAAACGCAGGACGACACGCAACGGGCGAGAGAGGTGGCGGCATTCATATCGGACAGTCGTGCACCTTGTTGACCACCACATCGGATGATCGGTCGTGATTCACGACTCGTGATGGCCGACAAACTCCCGATCGTTCTGGACGGATACCATGAACAGTCTGTCGCCAATGGCGCCATACAGTAAGTACAAAGCGTCCGTGAGAACTGCTCACCACCCAAACGTCAAGTTGAAGTGCCACGTCGTCTCAGTACATTTTGTCATTGTCTCTGCCAATATTCAATGTGAAACTCGACTACTCCACGGCAAAAGCCGCTCTAGTAGACCTCGAGCACGTAGCGCCCTTCCTCGCGCATGCGCTCGATGTAGGCGTTGGCGTGCTTGCGGTCCATGGCGCCCTCGTGCATGAGCGACGAGATGAGCGCCTCGCGCACGTCCGCGACGGGCCACGTCGGTCCGCAGAGGTAAAAGTGGCCGTTCTTGTTGAGCAGGTAGTCGCCCAGCACGGCCTTGTCCTCGGCGATGCGGTCCTGGATGTAGATCTTGTGCGCCTGGTCGCGCGAGAACGCGCACCGCAGGTGCGTGAGCAGGCCCTCGCGCTCGTACTGCTCGAGCTCGTCGCCGTAGAGAAACTCCTGCGCCTTGCTGCGCGAGCCAAAGTACAGCGCCACGGGCCCGACCTTGACGCCCTGCGCCTTGAGGAACGCGCGCTCCTGGATGAACGCGCGGAACGGCGCCATGCCCGTGCCCAGCCCAGCCATGATGATCGGGTCCTCGTGGTTCGTCGGCAGCTTCATCACGGACGAGCAGACCGAGACCGAGAGCTGCTGGCCCACGCGCACGTCCTTGAGGAAGTCGGTGGCCTGGCCGATGCGGTACTTGCCGCTCGGCGTCGTCCAGTCGTGGACCACGACCAGCAAGTGGACGCTCGTCGGGTTCTGCTTCATGCTCGACGCGATCGAGTAGTGGCGCGGCTTGATGCGCGGCACGAGCGTGAGCAGCTGCGCGAGCGACGGCCGCGCCGACACGAACTCGTCCAGCAGCTCCGCGTACGTGAGCGTCTCGTCCACGCGGCGCTTGTACTCGTCCTTGCCCTCGGGCTCGAGCAGCGCCGTGAGCGTCTCCCTCTCCTTGTCGTTCGTCGCGTTGGCCGCGAGCGCCTGGTAAAACTTCTTGGACGGACGCCCAAAGATGTCGAGCACCTGGCTGAACAACTGAAAGTACGTCAGCGTCTCCTCGAGCGGCTCCGCGGCGACGTGCTGCTTCGTGGCCTTGACGGCCACGGGCAGCGTCACGAGCGCGTCCGGATCCACGCCGTACGCGCGCAGGAACGCCAGCACCTGCGTCTCGTCGTTGTGTGCAAACACCGCGAGCGCCTCGCCGATGTTGTACTTGATGGCCGTCTTGGCGATGTCCATCTCGAGGTGGAACACGTTGCGCGAGTAGTCGGCCGGCGTGAGCCGCTCCCACTTGGTCACGCGCACCACGTCGGCCACGTGGGCGCGCACGCCCTGGCGCGCCGCGAACGCGTCCGCAAACACCATCTTCCACGCGGTCTGCGTCTCCTTGGACACGGCGACGGCCGCGCGGCCGCGCTTGGGCTTGGCCGCGGCCATGACCACCGAGTGCGAGATCTTGCTGGGCTCGATGGACGCGAGCGACGGCAGCGTGGCGGCGTCCTCGTCGTCCTCGACCGCGTCGCCGGCGTCACTCATGTACGCACGCGGCATCCACTCGTTCAACGGGTACACGATGCTCACGACGTCGCCCCACACCGAGGCCACGAACGCGCGCAGCGTCGCGTGCTGCTCCGCGGCGAACGCGCCGGCGAGCAGCGCGAACGCCACGCGCTCGTCGAACAGCGCCGCGGCCTTGAGGAACGCGACCTGCGCGCCCACGCTCGCGACCGCGTCGTCCGCCACGCGCGTCTGCAGCTCCGCGAGGTCCACGACCACAAGCTGCGCGTGCTTGGCCGCGAGCTGCGCCTTGAAGTGGGCCGACGCGTCAATGTCGTCGATCGTCTTCCAGTGGGTGTGCACGAGCAGCGTGCCGTTGGGCTTGACGTTGCGCGCGACGTCAAAGTCCGTGAGCAGCGCCGCGCGCGTCACGACGGCCACGTCCGCGAGCTCGACGCCCTGCTGGAGACCGGCGGCTGCGCGGCCGGCGAGCGAGACGCGCACCTCGAGCGTCGACACGGAGCGCGGCACGGCCGCGGACGGCGCGCTGTGCGTGACCACGGCGTTGACCTGCGTCGACGGGTTGCGGTTCAGCAGCTGCAGCGTCGCGGCGTAGCTCTCCGCGAGCGGCGCGCCGCGCTGGCCCTCCTCGTCAAAGCCCCAGAAGAGGAACTGCTTGGTGTACGCGTCGACGCCCTCGCGCTCAAAGGCCGCGCCGTAGACCACGTCGAGCTGCGGGAACACGGCCGCGGTCTCGAGCGCTGACTCAAAGAGCGCCTCCGACTTGGCCACGACGAACGAGCGGCGCGTGGCCGCGGCCGCCGCGAGGTGCGCGAACACGGCGCGGCCCATGCCGAGCGAGAAGCCAAAGTTGCGGAAGACGCCGCCGTAGATGCCCGTGACGACCGCCGGCGTGCGCGACGACGACGCCGACGACGACGTCCACACGTGCGAGTGGAAAAAGACCTGCACGTTCTGCGTGAGCAGTCCGCGCTGGAACGCAAACGCGCCCGTCGAGATGTTCTCGAGCACGGCGACGCGCTGAACGGTCGCGGGCAGCGCGGCCGCGAAGAGCGTGTGCGACCACGGCAGCAGCAGCCGCACCTGCACGACGCCGACCTTGGCGCCGAGCATCTGCTCGTACGCGACGGCCTCCTGGATCGCCGCGGTGGCCTCGCCCATGACGACAATCACAAACTCGGCGTCGGCCGCGCCGTAGTACTCGTAGACCTTGTACTGCTTCTGCAGCACCTGGAAGAGATCGTCCATGACGAGCTGCACGTGCTCGGCCACGTCCTGGCCGTCCACGGGCACGTGTGGCGCCGCGTGCTCAATGTCGGCGAGCGTCTTGAGCGCCGACGGCGCGAGCAGCTGCAGCTTGGAGAGCTCGCGCGCGACGCGCGAGCCGTCGTAAAAGTGCACGAGCAGCTTCTTGAGGCGCAGCGCCGCGACGTGCGCGACGACCGCGAGGTCGTGGAGCTCCTGCGGCGTGGACGAGTTGAGCAGCAGCGCGCCCGAGTGCTGCAGCGCGTAGACCGACTCGTACGAGCTGCCGACCGCGAGGTCCTGGCGGATGGCCTCGCACGCGACGTGGAATACGGCCGGCGTCTGGCTCTGCGCAATGTGGAACAGGTTGGGCAGAAAGAGCGGCAGCGTCTGCGACGGCACGAGCGCCGACGCGGTCATGCCCACGGCGAGCGCGCCGCGCACGGCGTCGGCGGCGCCCTGTCGGATCTCGAGCTTGGTCACGCGCGCGCGGAAGTCGCCGCTCTCCGTGTCCACGCCATCGTCGAGCAGCGGGTACACGAACACGCTCTCGCTGATGTTGCCGGCGACGCGGAGCACGGCGTCGGCGCCCGAGGTGAAGGCCTCGACGCGCTCGAGCTGGCGGTAGGCGTTCCAGAGGCTGGAGAAGGCGGTCGAGAGCTGCGAGTCGGCGGCCGAGCCGTCGTCCGAGGACGCGCTCTCCGTGTCGGAGGCGATCACGAGGTCCTTGGGGCGGAACTGCTGGTGCTTGCTGCGGTAGATGCGGTCGTGCGGCGACACGACGGGTGACGCGGGCGGCGCCATCTTGGCTCACGAGAAGGTGGCGGGTGGGGGCAGGCCGGCGAGAAGCACAGTGAGTCGCCGAGGCGGCATCGGTGGCCCATGGATCAGCCAGAGAAGCGGAACGGAGGCAGAGAGAGGACCGGAGGAGGAGGAAGCGCCGGTCCGCCAGGCAAAATGGAGCCAATTAGGAGCTGCTGGCGAGGTGACAGGGCGGGAAGCGAGCGATCTGATTGGCTACGAGCGGATCCAATCGGAGACGAACCTGAAGATGCATCAACCCATACGGCGCAGAGACAGGACGATTGCTCAAACATACCCTGAATACAGGGACGCCTCCACGAACCTAGAAGCGGAATGAGTGACGTCAACATGGCCGTTAGGAACGCAGATCGGTTCGTAACATCGTATCTTTCGGGAAGCGTCGCGTCTAACAGCTCGCTAACTGGTACTACTGTATTAATACTACTACTATACTACAATACAGTAGTTGTAGTAGTGCGAATCTCTTATGCGCATGGTGACAATACGTACGCGTTTGTTCATTCTGGTTATATGATGTTGATTATTATTCAATCACACACACACACACACTACGTGAGAGCGACGCGGTGCGCTCGAGGGACCCGGTGGCTTCCGGTGGCTTTCGTCTAACGACTAGCGGTGCTTTACGCATGGAACGAGTCGCCCGGCGCGCGGTTCTCGACGAGCGGCGCGGCGAGACACGCCTCCACGTACCCGGCGCGGATCACAAAGTCGCCAAACTTCTCGTCCTCGTCGCGGTGCTCGGCGTAGTCCTTGATGATGGGCGCGAGCTCCTGCAGGATCGCCTCCTCGTCCACGCCTTCCTTGTACAACTTGTTGAGGCGGTCGCCCGTGAAGCCGGCGCCGAGGTACATGTTGTAGATGCCCGGCGAGCGGCCGACAAAGCCGATCTCGCCCAGGTACGGGCGCCCGCAGCCGTTCGCGCAGCCCGTCATGCGGATCACGATCGAGTCGTCGCGCAGGCCGTTCTGCTCGAGCAGCTCCTCGATCTTGGTCACGAGCACGGGCAGATACCGCTCGGCCTCGGCGAACGCGAGCCCGCAGAACGGCAGCGCCGCGCACGCGATCGAGCTCAGGCGCATGCCCGAGTAGTTGTCGTTGCCAAAGTTGAACTCTTGCATGATCGCCTTGATCGGTCCGATCTGCGCGGGCAGAATGTTGACCAGACTCAGGTTCTGGTTGGCCGTGAGGTGGAACTCGACCTCCGGGAACGTCTGCGCGAGCTTGCGCAGGCCCGAGCGCATGAGCACGCCGTCCGCGTCCTTGATGCGGCCGCCCTCGATAAACATCGTGTAGTAAAACTTGGCGTCCGACGTCTGGTGCCAGCCAAAGCGGTCCGTGTTGGACTCGAACTTGAACGGCCGCGCGTCCGCGAGCTTGTAGCCGAGGCGCTTCTCAATGTCCGCGCGGATCCACGCGAGGCCGTGGTCCTCGACCGTGTACTTGTAGCGCGCGTGCTTGCGGTTGATGCGGTCGCCGAGGTCGCGCTGCTGGACCATGATCTTCTCGGCCACGTCGTTGACCTGGTCAGGTGTCACGAACGCCATCACGTCGGCCACGCGCGGGAACGTCTTCTTGTTGTTGTGGGTCATGCCCATGCCGCCGCCGACCGTCACATTGAAGCCGAGCAGCTTGTCGTGCTCGATGACGGCGATGAAGCCGAGGCAGTGCGCGAACACGTCGACGTCGTTGGACGGCGGGATGGCGATCGCGATCTTGAACTTGCGCGGCAGGTACGCCTCGCCGTAGAGTGGCTCAAAGTCCTTGGTCTCGCCACCGGCGACCATCTTCTTGTCGAGCCAGATCTCGTGGTACGCGCTCGTCGTGGGCGTGAGGTGCGTCGAGAGACGGCTCGCCACGCCGATGATCTCCTTGTGGGTCTCCACCGAGCAGCTCGGGTTCACCGTGGTCATGACGTTACGGTTCACGTCGCCGCAGGCCGCGAGCGAGTCCATGAGCACGCGGTTGATGCCGCGCACAATGTGCTTGAGGTTCCACTTGAGGATGCCCTGCAGCTGGTACGCCTGGCGCGTCGTGACCTTAATGTTGCCATTCGCGTGCTCGTCCGCGAGCTTGTCGATCATCAAAAACTGCTCCGCAGTCGACACGCCGCCGGGCACGCGCACGCGGATCATGAACGAGAACGCCTTCTCCTGCTTCTCGAGGCGCATCTGCTCGCGCAGGTCGCGGTTGTCCTGCTGGTAGATGCCGTGGAACTTGGTGAGCTGCGTGTCGTCGGCGCACAGCGCCTTGGTCGAGCGGTCCTCGAGGCCCGTCGCGAGCGTGCCGCGCAGGTAGTTACTCTGCGCCTTGATCTCCTCGTTCGTGCGCTGCTTCTTCTTGGCGCCCTGCGTCGCGTTCACGACCTCGGACGGGATGCCCACTTCCTCCCAGAACTGCGGCTTCCACGAGTCAAACTGCGTGCTCGGTCCGTCCTCGTCCTGGTCGTCAGCCTTGGCGAGCGTGAGCAGCCGCTTGGCGCCGAGCTCGCTCAGCTTGGCGTCGAGGTCGGTCGGCGCCTTACAGAAGTAGTGCTTCTCGTCCTCGCGCGGCCAGTAGAGCGAGTCGCCGAGACCAAACACGGCGTACTGCAGCGGCAGCGTCGACGAAAAGCCCGAGAGCTCGTGCCAGAAGTCCTTGCTGTTCGACGGGAACTCGCCCTGGCCCGCGGTCGAAACCACAAAGAGCGTGTACGAGTTGGCGTCGTTGGCCTCGTCGAGCAGCGAGTCGATCGTCATCTCGTTCATGTCCATCTTGTTGACGTTCTTGAGGCCGAACGCGAGCGCCTCCTCGGCAAACTTGCCAGCAAACTCCTCGGCGTGGCCGTTGTCCGAGCCCACGAGGATGTTCAGCTTGGTCTCGACCTGCCACTTCTCCTCGGCGACGTTGCCAAAGCCGTTGAGCAGCGCCTTGAAGCTCGACTCGAGCGCCGACTTGCCGAGCTGCTCGTACTTCTCCGAGACCGATGACGGCGACGGCGCCGTGAGCGCCTGCTTGGCGAACAGGCTGAGCTGGTTGTTGCGCTGCAAGAACTCGAGCAGCTCCTTCTTGATGCTAGGCGACTCGAGCGCGAACGCCTTCTCGCCGTCGACCTCCTCGAGCGTCGGGTTGTACCGGTAGAGCGGCCAGTAGCCCGAGTTCACGGCCTCCTGGGTCTCCTTCTCCATGTTGTCGCTGAGCGGTGCGTACGCGAGGATAATCGACGGACCGTCAAACGCGTCGGCCTCGTTCAGCGCGCGCAGCACCTGCGAGTACGAGTCGTAGAGCGCGACGGACGCCACGTAGGCGTTGCCGTACTGCATCGCGTAGAGGCCGAGGTCGCGCTTGCGCTGGCTCTTGTTGAGCGAGTGCATCGGCTCCGTGTCGAGGATCAGGAGGTTCACGTTCTCGCCGCTGGAGAGCACCTGGTGCACGCCCGAGGCACCGACGTCGCGCGAGAACTCCTCGCTGCCAATGATCCACTGGCTCAGCGGCAGGAAGAATCGCTTGAGCGCGTAGATCTCGGCCACGAGGCCGTCCTTGTTCTGCTCACTCTCGAGCAGAATCGCAATCTCACTCGCGAGCTCGTCGTTGCGCGGCTGCTTCTGCGACCACTGGGACAGCACCTGCACGAGGCGCTGGGAGAGCGACGCCGAGAGCACCGCGTTCGCGAGCAGCGCCGCGACCTTGTCCTTGAGCTGCTGGCGCTTGGCGAGGATGCCGAGGTGCACGCCGAAGCCGAATTCGCCACCTTCGAGCGCGACGCTCTCAACGCTCTCGGCATCCGCCTGCTCCTTCCACACGGTCTGAGAGCGCACGAGGTTGGCGATGATGGCGCGGCGCTCAAAGAGCTGGAGCAGCATCTTGACGTACGGCGCCTCGAATCCGTCCTTAGACGCGACGAGCGACGAGTGCACGAGCTGCTTGCTGGCACGCGCGGCCGAGACGGCGTCCTCCGCGCCTGCCACGACGAATCCATTCGCGAGCTTGCCGGCGGCGAGCTCCTCCACGAGGCTGCGCGCCGTGACGACGTCGAAGAGCTGGTCGGCCGCACCGAACGAGTACTTGCCGCCGATGATCGTGGGCGTCGTCGCGTGGGTCCACGCGTCGCTCTGGAACGACGCGAGCACGTCCATGAAGAGCGGCTCGCCGACGTTCGTGACGTCCTCCATGCGGTCGAGCACGGCAATGTTGGCGGCCGTGGGCGGCACGACGCTCAGGAACGAGCTCGTGCTCCACGGGCGGAAGAGACGCACCGAGACGACGCCGACCTTGGCCTTCCAGTTAGAGTACAGCGACTCGACGGCGTCCTTGACGATGCTCGAGCCCGTGCCCATGATGACCACAACGTGCTCGGCCTGCGGGTGGCCAAAGTACTCAAAGAGCTGGTAGCCCTTGGCGGCGAACACCTGCGCGATGACGTCCTCGACGACCACCGGTACGGCGTTGAACTTCTGGATGGTCTCGGGCGAGACCTGGAAGTAGAGGTCGGCGTCCGTGCCCGTCGCGGACGAGGTCTGGAGCGTCGATTTGGCGAGCACAAGCTGGCGGAATTCGGTCGTGGAGCTGGCCTTGTTGAGCCCGATGAGCTGCGCGAGGCGCTCGTAGCTCACCAATGAGCTGCTGAACTTGGCGGCCGAGTGCGCGACCTTCCGCTCGAGGTCGTTCTGCGCCATGTCGCCGTCGTACACGTGGAGGAACGGCACGTTGGCCTTGAGCGACGCGACGTGCGCGAGCAGCGCCATGTCCTCCGTCTCCTTGGCCGAGAGCGAGTGGAGAATGACAAAGCCCGTCTGTCGAACGGCCATGAGGTCGGCGTGCTCGCGCGCGACAACGTGCACGACCGCGGGCAGCGCGGCGCTGCTGAGCTTGTACATGGTCGGCACCATCTGCAGCAGCGACGCCGGCGACGACGCGAAGAGCGTGACGAACTGGCCGTGCTTGGAGGCCTCGTAGGCCTTCTCGATCAGCTCCTGGCCAAACGCCGACTCGGAGACCTTGCCCACCTGGTCAAAGACGTTGCGGCGCGCCGAGACGATGTACTGCTCGAGCGCCTGGCCGAACGCCACGGGCTGCACGAGGAACGAGAGGTCGCTGAGCGCGTACGCGACGTGGCTCACGGCCTCCTCCACGGCCGGCACCGCGAGCGGAGAGGACTTGGCCATGTTCAACGAGCAGAGGAGGGAGCGGACGTTTCCCTGCGGGTGGTGGAAAATGGAAATGGCCGGAAACGCCGGATGCGGGGGGTAAGGTGGGCACTATTCAGTGGTCCACCCCGAAAGAGTGACCGCGCCCGACCCTAGAAGCGGACTGGTGACGCGATGTTGCACAATCATTCTGACAGGTTCGCAAGGTAAAACCTCGGAGAATTGGTTCTAAAACCTCAAAGAGAGAGGGACGCGCTGCCCACTTTGCCAAGCATCACTAAAATGGGTACCTGATTGGTCGACCACTTCAGCCAATCAGCGACCAGAACACCGCCGACGTCGTTTCATAAACCCTTGATCCCTAATAATCCGTGCACGCTAGAACCGGACGACGTGGCAAAGCCGGGGCGTTCTGTTCCCCGACCTGCAAAAGATGATGCTGAAGCCTGGCCACCATCGGAATCTTGGAGAGCTCTTCACGTGGACTAGTCACTCTTGTGAGGGGTCATTGCCACTCCGGCCCAAGCGGCAGGTTGATTGCGTCACAAGTTGTCACGGATGCACATGGTTGAACGCCGTCGGGAGACGGCGCGGGCGTGACGCGGGCGACGCGGCGGCTCGCCATTTACCAGCGCGAGCGCGATCGCATCCAGTCGCGGACGCCGCCGTCCGCTCGGAGCGAATTTCGAGTGACTCATTCCTCTTCTCTCCCCCGCCCATCGCAAAACAGTCCATTTCCCGTGTCGACCCAGCCAGCGGCTCGGCCCCATCCTCCCATCCTCCCCTCGTCGCCGACTTCTTCCGCTTCTCGGCTTCTCTCGCCCGGCTGCTTCATTTCTCAACTGCGCAAGTCCGACTCACACAAACCAACGATGCCGTCCCCTTCGTCTTCTTCTTCTCGCGCCAAGATGCTGCTCGTGGGCGCCGGTCCGGGCGACCCGGAACTGCTCACGATCAAGGCCGCGCGCGCGCTGGCGTCGGCCGATCTCGTGCTGGCGGACCGGCTCGTGCCCAAGGAGGTGCTCGCGATGGCCAAGTGCGAGGTGCGCGTCGCGCGCAAGCGCTGCGGCAAGGCCGACTTTGCGCAGGCCGAGCTGGACGCGTGGGGGCTTGAGGGCCTGCGCCAGGGCAAGCGCGTCGTGCGCCTCAAGAACGGCGACCCCTTCATGTACGGGCGCGGCGGAGAGGAGGCCGTGATCTACTCGGAGGCAGGTTTCGACGTGGAGGTCATCCCGGGTATCTCGAGCTCGCTGTCGGCGCCGCTGAGCGCCGGTATTCCGGCGACCATGCGCGATGTCGCAGACCAAGTGCTCGTGTGCACGGGCCACGGCAAGGCCGACAGCTTCCCCAACCTGCCAGAGTACTGCGACCACCGAACGACGATCTTCCTTATGGCGATTGGCCGCATTGAAGGACTGTGCAAGAGCCTCGTCGAAGAGCGCGGCTTCCCGAGCGACATCCCTGCGGCCGTGATCCACGCGGCGACCACTGACCGCTCCGTGACTGTGCGCAGCACGCTCGGCAACATCGCCGAGGAGGTGCGCCGCCAGGGCATCACGCCGCCGGGCACGCTCATCGTGGGCAACGTCGTCAACGCGTTGACCTACCTGCAGCACTACGACGCCGTGCGCTCGAGCGGCGCACACGATCTCGAGTCCACCAACAAGTACCAGATCTCGTACGCGCCACTGGACCAGGTGCCGCAAGTAGATCTGGGCGAGCACATCGTGCTCAACGCCGGCGGCAAGACGCGCGGCGCCCTCGCGCCGACGTGGCACGCGGTGCTGCTCGTCCTCCCGCTTCTCTATATTTTCTACACGCTGCGCGCGTCGTTGCCCAGCGAGCTGCGCCTGTGATGTACCGGTACATTAGCCACGCAATAGCTGCCTGCGCGCGGGACCCTTGTATAATTTTATCACGTGCTCTTCCATACTATTTCTTCTTCTCTTCAACGCATGTTGCGCTGTACTTCTAAAAGTCTCTGCCTCTTCTTTCGGGAGGGGGAGGAGGGGGGAGTTCTCCAATTTCTCTGTGTGACCGCCGGCGTTTGCGCCATGCGGGCTGCATGATCATACACAAGATCCCAGCGCTCCAGTGGGACGTCGCCATTGCTCAATGCGAGCTGCTGGAAAGTTCCAGGATCCAGTGTAGCCATCTGGAGAATGCTCACCTGTGTCCTAATCCGACGTCCTAAATTAGGGATGGCGTGTCTACCCGAGTGACTGGTGTGAAGTCGATCAACCGACCTGACATCGAAGCGGCGTCGACGACCATGGCGGCGGCGGCGAGCGGACTCTCGCGCAAGGACAAGCGCAAGCTCGAGCGCCAGGAGAAGAAGCAGCGCAAGAACAAGAAGCCGCGCGTCGAGAAGACGCCACCCGCGCGAGCCGCGCCGAAATTGACCCACGAGAAGCCGCGCAATGGGCCTTCGCGCAAGCGCCCGTCGTCGTCGTCGAGCGGTGGCTTCCAGAACAAGTTCCACGAGCTTGTGCAGGAGACCACGGGCCGCTCGATGCGTGGAGAGAAGGAGGAGCTGAGCCGCGAGGACGCCGAGATCAAGGCGCTTGAGCGCAACCTCGGGCTCGCGGCCAAGAAGGACGGGCTCAAGCGGCTCCAGCGGTGGGTGCCTGTGTGAAGGCGTCTCCCCTTGCTGCAATGGGGCGAGCGACTGATGCTGGAGGTTATGTGTCTGTCTGCAGTGAGTACGTCAAGGACGGATTGGGCGAGGATTTTACCGACTTCCTGTCGAGTCTCGACAACATCTCGAGGTGGGTCGGACTCGAAAAACAAGTGAATTTGTGGAGGCGAATTCACCTATAATTGAATATGGGCAGCCTCGTGAAGGAACGCAAGAAGACGATGCCGTCGACGGCTGCACATGGCCACAGTGACGATTCAGAAGCGGAGGACGACAACGACGACGAAGAGGAGGAGGACGAGGAGGACGAGGAGCGTGGCGGCGACGACGACGACGAGTTCCCGAGCGACATGGAGATGGACGAGGAGACGCGCCGCGAGTTTGCACTGCTGCAGCAAGAGGACGCCGAGTTCCTGCGTGGCATGGACGAGCTGCC
The DNA here is from genome assembly GCA_023335905.1 of Pythium pyrilobum. Lineage (NCBI taxonomy): Eukaryota > Oomycota > Peronosporomycetes > Pythiales > Pythiaceae > Pythium > Pythium pyrilobum. Next base: position 8,079 of record JAADVV010000097.1, on the reverse strand, counting down.
GACGGACGAGTCGGATCTGGACTCGGACGAGGACCTCGCGGCGTTCCAGTCGGAGGACGAGGAGGAGGAGGACGACGACGATGACCAAGTGCGACGCAACACGATGCAGAACGCCGGTGAGGAAGCGTCCGACGAGGAGGAGGAACAAGAGGAACAAGACGAGGACGTTGTAGACGGCGAGGAGGAGGAGGAAGAAGCCGCCGAGTCGGACGTTGAGGAGGAGGAGGAGAGTGGAGAGGAGAAGGACGAGCCCGTGGAGGTCGAGGAGGACATCTACGGCCGCCCCGTGCTCAAGAACGCCGACGCGGCCAAGAAGCCGTCGGCGTACATTCCGCCGCACTTACGTCGCCAGATGCAGGAGACCGCCGCCGCCGCCGCCGGTGGGAGTGGTGGTGGCACTGGGTCGTCGTCGTCGTCGTCGTCCAAGGCACATCTCATGCCGTCCACGATGGACGAGCAGGCGCTGCGCGAGCTCACGCGCCGCGTGAACGGGCAGCTCAACCGCATCTCCGAGGCCAACATGGAGTCGATCAGCCTCGAGATGGAGAAGATCTACCGCGAGTTTGGCCGCTCGATCGTCAACTCGATCTTGCTCGACAAGCTCGTGCAGACGAGCGTCCACCCGGGGCTCGTCATGACGCCGCTCGTCAAGGTGTGCGGCGCGCTCGTCGCGGCGCTCCACCACAGCGTGGGCAGCGAGGTCGGCGGCTTCTTCATGGAGAAGTTTGTGCTGCGGCTGCTCGAGAGCGTCGACCAGGTCAAGGCAAAGGCCGCGGCCGAGGACGGCGAGGACCCGACGGCGTCCAAGGAACCGGCCAACCTGCTGCTGCTGGTCGCGATGCTGTACAACTTTGGCGTCGTGCAGTGCACGCTCGTGTACGATCTCTTCCGGCGCTTCGTGGACCAGTTCTCGCCCGTGGAGATCGAGCTGCTCCACCAGTTGCTCAAGTCGTGTGGCCACCAGCTGCGCGCGGACGACGCCGACGCGCTCAAGGAGATGGTCGCGGCCGTGCAGCAAAAGGTGGCGACGCTGACGGCGGGCGACGCGTCCCACTCGGACGACCGTCTGCGCTTCATTCTCGACCTCATCTACGACCTCAAGAAGCCGTCCAAGCAGAAGAAGGGGAGCGCCGGTGGCCACAACGCCATGTCGGCGGCGCTCGACCTCTCGTCGCTCAAGAAGTGGCTCGGCCGGGTCAAGTCGCGGTGCGGCAACGCCAACAACGCACTGCGCGTGTCGCTCCACGAGGTGCTCCACGCCGAGCAGGACGGCCGCTGGTGGGTCGTCGGCGGCACGTGGGTCGGGTACCAGCAGGCCAAGACGAGCAAGGGCGGCAAGACGGACGCCGGCGGCGGCGGCGACGACGAGGCCACCAACCGGCTGCTCCAGCTCGCGGAGAAGCAGCGCATGAACACGGACGTGCGCAAGCGCATCTTCGTGGCGATCATGGGCGCGTCGGACTGCATGGACGCGTACGAGCGGCTGCTGCAGCTCCACCTCAAGGAGAAGCAGGAGCGCGAGATCGTGCGCGTCGTGCTCCACTGCTGCGGGCAGGAGAACAAGTTCAACCGGTACTACCTCATGCTCTCGCTCAAGCTCTGCGAGATGGACCCGCGCTTCAAGTTCACGTACCAGCTCGCGTTTTGGGACACCTTCAAGCAGATGGAGACGCTCAAGCCGCGCAAGCTCTTCAACCTCGCGCAGCTGCTCGCGGGCATGATCATCGGCGGCGCCATGTCGCTGTCGTGCCTCAAGGTCATCGACTTTACGGCGGTCGACGACAAGACGGTGCTGTTCCTGCGGCTCGTGATGGAGACGATCATGAAGATGGACGACGAGATGGAGATGGCGCAGGTCTTCCAGCGGCTGCTGCAGACCAAGAAGGCGCAGCTCACGATCGACGGGCTCGCCGTGTTCATGCACCAGCACCTCAAGAGCTTCAAGACCGAGGAGGACGCGGCGACGCGCCAGCGGCTCAAGCAGCGCAGCAAGACCGTCAAGAGCCTGCTCGACGCGCTCGCCAAGTCGGCGGCCTCGACGGAGTCCATGAAAGACCTGGTGTAGATGCGTATCAAAAGCAATTCAACAAAACAAAAAACAAAACACACACACACACACACACACATTCGTTGAGACGTACTGTTAGGACGGTACAGTATCAAGGCTTTTGCTGCGGCTCACTCAGCCTTCGTGCAGCACGCTGTCCAGCGGCACGGCATACGGCGACGCCCAGTTGCGGTCGAAGACGTCCTCCATGGCGCGGCGTATCGGCTCGTGGTCCGTGTTGACGCTGATGCCCGCCGTCGTGTAGAAGTAGCCCCACTCCATGTTGCTCGTGCCAATGTTGACGCGCCGGTCGCTGACGACGTACTTGGCATGGTTCACGCGCGTGAACGCAGGCCACAGCGGCGGAGTCGACGCCGTCGCAGCCATCGTCGTGTTTTGCCAGCCCGGGACGCGGAAGATCTTGACCTCGAGCGAGCCACCGCACTTGATGCGCTTGCACAGCTTCGCCTGTTGGGTCAAGGTCTCGAGCGCCTCAAACATGGCCTTGCGCGAGTGCTGCCACTGGCTGATCAGCAGTCGCACGCGGAGTCCGCGCTTGCCGAACACGCCGGCCAAGACGGCGTCGGTCAGCGCCGGCCACCAGATCGACGCATTGCCGTGTGTCTCCAGTCCATACATCGAGTACGGCGTGAAGTCCATGACGCTCAGACTGACGCGCTTCTCGGCCGTCGCGATCGTGTACACGAGCGCGTCCTCGTCGAACGTACGAGAGCTCTTGGCCGTCGACTCGGCGGGCGACGACGCGACAAACAACTGTGCGGTTGAGCCGTCCGCGAGCGCTGTCTTCATCTGGCTCTTGACGTTGCCGTGGGCCTGCAGGCCGGCGCGCGCGAACGGGTCCTTGGCGCGCGACTCATGCGGCAAGTGACTCGACCACGACGGCACCTGGAGCGTCGCCTGGAATTTGTCCGACACGTACGTCGCCGTGGCCGCGCTCGCGTCCATCTCGCACCACATCCACCACACGTCAAAGAGCCGCTGGATGTCTTGCATCACGTGGGACTTTGGCTCGAATCCTTCGAACACGACGCCCATCTCCATGACCTGCGCGAGCGACTTCCAGTCCATGTTGGCGCTGCCGACGTACACGCTCTGCTGGTCAAAGATCCAGATCTTCTGATGGAGGATGCCGCCACCGTACCACTGCGGACCACTCCACTGGCGCACGCTGACCTTGCCAGGCGCCGCGTCGACGAGCTTCTGCAGTTCCGCGGGCAACGCACTGGGGTGTGGAGACCCACCGAGCGAGTCGCCTGCCGTGACGATGCGCACTGCCACGCCGCGCTGCGCCGCGTCCACGAGCGCCTGGAAGAGCTGCGCGCCGCGGTCCGCGCCGAAGCGCTGCATGGTTTCGTCCGGATACAGCTTGCGGTCGTCCGCGCCGAGCAAGTTCCAGTACATGGCCGAGATGTCGATGGTCGCTTTGGCCTCTTGCGCGTGGCGCAGCAGCGCCGTGTGCGTGCTCTCGAGTGTCGAATTCAGCGCGCAGTCGCCCACGGGCAGCGTCTCCACGAGCCGCATCGCCGCCGCGTCGTTCGAGACCAGTGCGTCGGCCTGCGGCGCGCGGAAGGACGCGCCAACGAGCAGTAGGCTGGGCACGTTCGGCAGAAACACGGGCGCTAGCGCGCGTTCCCCCGCGCCGTTTTCCGCGACCAGCGCCACGATCAGCAGCGCGCAGATCGCGCCGCATAGTCCGACGAACAGCCACAGCCGCAGCGCCGCCTCGGCGCTGACGGGGCGGCGCGAAGTCTCGCGCGGCATCGTCCTCCCTCTCGGCTTGGTCTGGTTGTCGTGGATTGAAGTTGTGCCTGGCGGATCTGTATTCTGTATTGGGATTCTGTGGCGTGGTGTACACAGATTAGGTGTGGACCACCGATGGAGGTGTGGCCCACATTATGCATATCTCCCTTCGCCACCATGCGGGACCAATTCCGAGAGCCGCTCGGAAGAGGTAGATGCTGGAGAGCGCCAGCGGCGACTATCGCAAGCGCCGCAGCCGCGAGTGGGACCCTCGCGCCATGAACGCCGAGGTCTTTGAGACGCCCGACCCGGAGGTCGCGTTCGCGCCGTACGGCGCCGTCCACGGCGGCCGCGCGGCCGCGGCGTTCGCGCCCGAGGACACGCACGGCTTTGACAAGGTAGAAGCCGAAGCGGAAGAAGAGACGGCGTGAAAGAGTGGCGGGGGGGGGAACGGGTACTGATAGCGTGTGTGTGTGTGCGTGCAGGCGAATATGGAGCTGGACGAGGCGGCCGTGCTGCCCACACAGGCCTTCGAGGTGTTCATGGGCAAGGTCTACAGTACGGTCCCCCCCCCTCCCCAACGATCTCTGGGTCCTGGATTCCGTGCGACTGAATGGGTTTGTTGTTGTTGTGTGCTTGCAGAGCCGACGCTGCTGCCGTCGCAGACCGAGTTTGAGGCGCCTGGGGGCAAGAGCAGCGCCGCGTCGACGGCCAGCGCGGCGCCGCGGCTCGAGTCGCCGCTGCAGCGGTTCACGCGGCTCGCGATGGAGCTCAAAGAGCTCGAGAGTGACCTCACGCTGCTCGCCAACGACGCGCAGCGGCACGACGCCGTGGTCGTGGACGCCGCGCAGGACGCCGAGTACTCGGAGATCATGCGCGGGCTCGCGACGCTGCAGCTCAATCTCTCGGCCGTCGAACAGAACGCGAGCTTCGCGCCGTTCCTCGCGCCGGCGCACGCCCAGGCCGACGCTGTTGCGACGCTGCAGCGCGACCTCACGGCCAAGTTCTTTCAGCAAATCGACGCGCTCAAGCGCACGCAGCAGCCGCCGTCGTCGTCTTCCTCACCCGCTAGTGGGGGCTCGCAGGCGCCGATCGTGTACGAGATCTTTAGCAACGGCGAGCTCAACGCCGTGGACCGCGACGCCAAGACGCGCCTGCTCACGCTCGAGTCGCGCATCGCGATGCTCGAGCAGCTCGTGGGCGCGACCAATCCGAAGGATCTCCACGTCGACGGGCTGCGCGCGAGCGCGTCCACGAGCGCCGACCTGTCGTCGCTGCTGGACGAGCTGGACAAGCGCGTGGGGCTGCTCAACGAGAAGAACTTGGACGCGATCAAGACGCGCACGACCGCGCTGGTCCACGAGCTCACGCTGCTGCACAAGCTCAAGGAGTCGCCGAACGTGCAGGGCGCGCTGACGGCGCAGGCGGACCGCGACAAGCTCCAGCAGATTTACGAGCAGCTCCTCAGCGTCGAGGAGGTCGCGGCGTCCGTGCCGGCGCTCGTCGACCGGCTCGTGACGCTCAAGTCGGTCCACGACGAGAGCCTCGACCTCGGCGCGCGTGTCAAGAAGATGGAGCAGTCGCAGTCGCTGCTGCAGGAGCTGCTCGAGTCGGACGCGAGCGCGCTGACAAACGTACGTTGGTGCTTTTCACGTGTCGATCTATTACGCTATGCTACGCGACGGATGCTTATGCTCACGCTCAAACCACACTGTACGTGAACAGATCGAGCAGAGTCTCCAGGAGAACGTGCAGATCTTCCAGAGCAACATCGAGACGCTGGACGCGCGTATGCAGCAACTGCTGCTGCTGCAACAACAAGGAGGAACAGGAGGCCGCTAAGCGGCGGCCACGGGCGGCGGCATGGGCGGCGTCGACGCCGTCGTCGCGTGGCGCTTGCTCTGCAGCAGCCCAAAGGCCGCGGGCGTCGCGTCGTACTTGGGGGTAAACGCTGCCGAACTACTGCTGCTGTTGCTGTTTGTGCTTGACGACCGCCGTCTCCGACTCGTGTCCTGCCCGCTGCCGTCGACGTCGAGAGGCCCGTGGGCCTGCTTGTCCTCCAGCACGCGCAGGCGCCGCATCGCGATCAGGTACCGCATCTGCTTGTAGAGAATGTAGAGCTGTCGCGAGTTGAAGAGCAGCAGCAGCGTGACCTGCAGCAGGATCACGAGCGTGCCGACAAAGTCGCGCACCGCCGCGTCCGTGGCCGACGTGAGAAACGAGCTGATGAGCGCGTACGTGACCATCTTCATGACGAACGCCGAGGACGAGCACGCGGTCTGGAAGGTCATCGAGTACGGCGCGCTCTCGACCGTGTAGAGAAACATGGCGAGCTGCAGGCCCATGAGCAGCGTGAGCTGCGACGGTACGTCGCTCACGAGCCCGATGATGACGCCCGAGAGGATCTCGGCACCCATCTTGGGCACGAAGAAGTACCGGTGCTCAAAGTGATAGTACTTGTAGTAGGAGCCCCACGCGAACTTGAAGTCGGGGTCCGCGAGCTGCGGCTCGGTCTTGCGCCAGAGCTTGGCCACGCCCAGCACGATGAGCCCAAAGCACACGACGATGAGCGCGGCCGTGGCCGACGCGAACGCGCCGTAGCCGCCCTCGTTCTGCTGGAAGTAGCGCATCTGGAACGAGCTCGTCATGCTCAGCGCGTACTCGCTCATGAGGCAGATGGAGAGGCACGACTGCGTGAGCAGCCGCATGAGCAGCTTGGCGCGCGGCAGGTCCTTGAGCCGCTGGACCATGATCTCGAGTCGCCGCCGGGCCACGCACCGCAGCAGCGTGTAGAGGATCGCGACCGCGGCCGCGACGATGCCCACGACGCTCGCAAACGCGATGATCGTCTTGGTGAAGAGCTCCTCCGGCTTGATGTTGATGCGCTGCGCGTACGCGAGCACGCCGGCGATGATGTCGCCGTCCGCGGCCGAGAAGCTGCCGGCCTTGTCGGCGTCCAGCGCCGTGCGGCCGTCCTCTGCCGTCGATGGCGACGTCGGCTGCAGCACGCTCCAGCCGAGCGAGTCGGTAAACTTGTGGAAAAAGTCGGGCGCGCCCGGCAGCGAAAGGTGGCTGCCGGACGCGATGAACTGCAGGTAGTTGAGCATCAGGAGCAGCGCGCCGGCGTCCGCCGCGGGCATCGCCACGTGCGCGAACGACGAGCCGCCGCCAGTGCCGCCGGCCGCGGCCGCCCCGGGCACGTGGAGCAAACCCTGCGCGGCCGAGACGGCGCCCGAGACCGAAGCCGCGCCCGAGGAGACGGCCGAGATCGCGATGCTCACGACGTTGGCCGCGACGGCGCTCGCGACGAGCAGGTTGGCCGAGTCGGTCATGGTCTCGCGCATGCCACGCGCCGCGTCCGAGAAGTCGGTGAGCGTGTTGTGGAAGACCGCCGTGGCGTTGTCGTCGTCGGTGGCAGCCTTCACTGTCGTTGGCGCTGGTGCTGGCGTGGTGGCGGCTATTGGCGACGTGATCGGCGGCGCCGGCGTCGACGCCGCGTCGCTGGCCGCCGCGAGGTTGCTCTTCAGCGCCTCGACCGTCGGGGTCGGCACGGTGGACGTAGGCGCCGCGGTGGCGCCAGGGCTGACCGTGCCCGGCGCGGACGCCTCTGTCGTCGCCATCGTCGATGGCGCCACGCTGGGACTCGAGGACACTGGCACTGAAGTGGTCGTCGTCGTGGGGTTGGGCGCGGGCGTCGTGGTCGACGCAGCGACCGTTGACGACGGCGACGCCGTTGGCAGGACCGACGTCGTCGTCGCTGGCGTGGCCGTGGCCGACGCAAGGGGCGTCACCGTTGACGTTGCCGCTGGCGAGGCGGACGGCTGCGTCGTGGTAGTTGCCGCTGTCGGCGCGGGGGACTCGGACGTGGGCAGCGGTGCCACCGTCGTGACTGACGGTGTCGTCGCTGGCGTGGATGTCACGGGCGTCACTGTCATCACCGCGGGCGGCGGACTGGAGCTCAATGGGTCAGCTGTCGGCGCGCCGGTGACGGGGTTCGCAGTCGCTGTCGCCGTCGGAGCCGTCGTCGGAGCCGTCGTCGGAGCCGTCGTCGCAGGCGCGTCCGATGGTGACGCTGCAGGCGTATTCGGCGTATTCGGCGTATTCGACGACGCGCTGCTGTCGCTTGCGGGCACGCTGCTCACGGGGGCTGGCGTATCCGACGATGGACTGGGCGTGTCGCTCGCTGGCGACGTCGGCGTCGGAGCGGTCGACGGAGGCTCGGTGATCTCACTGGGCTGGCCGACCGGCAAGGCGTCACTTGGCGCTGGCGT
>JAADVV010000096.1:0-28013 GCA_023335905.1 Pythium pyrilobum | reverse complement strand
GCCGCCGAGCAGGACGCGCTCGTGGAGACTATCCGCGCGATCCTCGGCGCGAGCGACCACGCCGCCCCGTCGCGCGAGCGCATCCTCGGGCTGCTGCACCAGGCCGGCAACGACCCGAACAAGGCCGTCGACCTGTTTTTCCAGTCGCAGCTCAACGGCGGCGACCAGAAGGCGTCGGCCACCACGAAGGACGACTGGTCGCCCCAGGCGCGTGAGCTCAGCGAGCTGCTGGGCGGCGACGTCGCGGGCGACACGATCCTCGCACTGCTGCGCCGCACGAACAACAACATGCAGAAGGCCGTGGAAATCTACTTTGCCGAGAACGGCAACAGCGTCGACATTGACGACGAAGAAGACGACGACGAGGACGACGACAACGAGAAGAAGCAAGTAGCCGCCGCGACGACGCCCACCAAATCGACGTCGTCGACGCCGGCACCAACCGAAGCCAACCACAACGATCTCTTCCCGGCGCCTGTAGAGCCTCCTGAGATCAAACCGCTCTCGCAGCACCCGCTTGAGCCGCTCACGCCGCCGCCGGCGCCACACGTGGTCGCGAGCGAGGCCGCGCCAGCGCTCGGCTCGACGTCCACGCCGCCGTCGTCGGCCGAATTGGAGTCGCTACTCGCGCCTGGCACGTACGAGGTCATTATGGTCGACAGCAACTTCAAGTGGCAGATCGGCAACGTGTTTGGGCGTGCCGTCGTCCAGTGGGTCGATCCGCTTGGCCCGGCCGCGCGCGCGGGCGTCCACAAGTCGGACGTGCTGCTGTCCTTCCGCGATACCGTCATCACGGAACACAACTGCTCCCACATTGTGCAAGAGCTTTCCAAAGAGGTGCGCACTCACCGTCTCGCCCAATGCCTATCCCTGTCCAACTTTGCCCAACGATCTGACTGTGTGGTGGTTGTACGATTCCCGTAGCGTATCGTTGTGCCCTCGTCCATGCGCCTGCGCCGGGCGCCTGAAGCCCACGTAGTGTCGTCGCCGTCCCACAGCACGACGGCGTCGAGCCCACCGAAATCCCTCACTTTACTGTCATCGCCGGGCAGTAAAAGCCCCGTGAAGAATGGCCTGGACATGTCCCTCGAAGCGCCACGCAAGAGCGACGTTTCTGCGACGGAGGAAGATGGAGACATCGTCATGACGCAGGCCGAGTCGCCCCCAGAGCCCACTGGTCCTGTGGACCCGAAGTACGGGCTGCAAATTTTGTGCCAGGCTGTGGATTCGATGATCGACGCGATCGGTGGCGACCAAATGGAGAAGAAGGTCCTCGTCGACTTGCTCCTGTTGGCAGAATTCAACTTGGACCTCGCGGTCAATAACCTGCTCAACGAGCACCGCATCGTCAGCGATTTCCGGGCCGTCGTGGGCCACACCTTCGATCCCGCGACCCCCGGTGTGTGTCTGAAGAGCGAGCCGTACATGGCGAGCATCCCAGCGGGGCCCCTGGGCTTGACAGTCGAGAACATCCTCGAGGTGAGCCAAACTGACCTGTTGACAGTGATATATTCGCTAGCGCCTAACCTTCTGTCTATGTTGTCGACTGCAGAGAACTATCGTCGTCGACATCAAGGCCGGCGGGGCTGCCGAGCGAGCCGCCGTCAAGCGGTCGAGCTGGCTGGTGTCACTGAACGGCACGCCGATCACACATCTCACACACAAGGAGACCCTCCGGATGATCGAGACCGCGACGCGACCGCTCGAGCTCCAGCTGATTCTTGTCCCGCAGGATGACTATCGGTTGCTGCGCAAGCAACTTTCGATGAATATCCGACAGCAGAAGACCGAGCGCCCGATTCCAGAACACGACCGCATGTCGTTCCGCGTGTTCCAGCTCAAGATCCATCAGGCCGTGCTCGTGATGCCGCGCCTCGTCGTGACGGCGTTGTTTCAGCACCTGACGTCGGAGCAGCTCGCGCCTCTCAGCGGGCCGGACGCATTCGACCCGTTGCAGGCGACACTGGGCTCTCTGGAGGAAGCGGACACTCGGCTCGTGGAAGAGGCTGCTGCGAAGGAAGAAGAACGGTCAGGTGACATGTGTGAAGAGCGCAAGTTCTTGTTGAACCTGTTTGCCTCCATTCATGAGTACGACGACAAGGGCGAAGGCATCGTGATCCGCACAATCCAGTTCTTGGGCTGGCTGGCCAAGCGGTATGCGGAGCTTCAGCAGCACGTGGACGCGTCCACGAAGGCGAGCGAGAACAGCAAGCCAACGGTGGAATCCAGCCGGTACACACTTCTTCTGAGCGTCGTCGCGCACGTGCTTGAGAGCCTCTCCATCATTGAGAACCACGCCACGTGGGACATCATGGTCGACGCCTTCCGTCTGCTCATCAGTGCCATGACTGACAAAGACGTGGACGTAATGGTCATCCCGATGGTGTCGCGACTCAGCATCAGCCCGAGTCCCACTGCGCGAATCGTGCCGATTGCGTTGCTGCCCCTGGTGTTTCCACGTGTTCTCGGCGACCTGCGTGTCCAGTTGCGTGGAATGTTGGACCGCATGTGCAACGATGATAATCCGTTGGTGCGTCGGGCGATTGCCTCCATCATCGGAGATTTGGTGAACGCTGGTGGTGCCTCGACCGCAAGTTGGGGTGTGCAGCTCCTGGAAAAGGCGACGGCTGATAGCCACGACATTGTGCGAATCTTTGCCGTCAAGGGCTGCATTCGCCTCGCGAGAGATCTCCGTCGCATCCTCCACGCCTCGAAGGACGCCACCCAGGAGTCGGTCGATCAGAGCCTCCGACTGCTCTTTTGTCAGATGGTGCCAATGATCAACACCTACACGTCGGACTCGTCGTGGCAAGTGCGACTCGAGGCAGCGAAGACCTTGCCAGCATTTTGCGTGGCGTTTGGTGCCGAGTACACGGACGTGTTCGTGGACCATTTTGTCGGCATGGTTCGTGACCCAACGGTCGAGATTCGTCGAACTTGTGCCGAGGGTGTGTTTGAGATTGGTCGTGCTCTGATTCAGCTTGCAGCTCAGCGGGTTCCTGCTCCTGCGGAAACGACTGCGTCAACAAGTCCTGGTGCCTCCGACGATGCCACGTCTTCCGACGCTTCTGACGGTATCGCTGTCGCCACCCCTGTGGAGGCGGTCGCAGCCGAGCTCCAGGGCATTGGACTGCAGTCGGGAGATGTGAGTGCTGCCCTCACAGCTGCGGACAAGAGCGAGTTCGTCGTCGCTGCACAAAACAAGATTGTTCGGTCGCTCCTGCCGGCGACGTACGGTCTCTCGACGGACTTGTCCGTCGCGGTGCGTCTCGCGCTCGCGAAATCTGTCGGCAAGTCGCTGCAGCTGCTCACCGTCAGCAGCTACGACGACCTTGTCCCAATCTTCACACAAATCCTCGACGACAGCCAGGACGCGAACGTTCGCGCCTCGCTGCTGGAAGAAATGGCTCGCCACTGTGACCACTCCTCGGAGACCGTGTCTTCGATGCTTATTCCGGCCGTCAAGGCGCTGCGGGCGTCTGGCCAGTGGCGCGTTCGAGTCAAGTACGTGCACTGCGTTGGCGCGTGGGCTGAGCAGTGTGAACGGTCTGCGGTGCCGATGGAGTTTGCCGACTCCATTCTCGAACTGCTCGGCGATTCGGTGAGCGACGTTCGATCGGCTGCGTGCGCGACGCTGCCGACGCTGGCTCGATCTGTCGGCGGCGAGTGGCTCGCGACGAAGGCGGTGCCTCGTATCTCTCAATGTCTCCAGTCGACGTTTAATGGGCGGCTCACGGGTCTTCTCGCCATTGAAGCAGTCGCTGATGACCTCAAGAAGATAGAGAAGCTGCGGGAAGTGGTTGAGTCCGTCGTGGAGGAGTGCACGTCCAAGACGCCCAACCTCCGCTTCCGAGCGCTACGTTCGCTCGGCTTCCTCGTGCCGTTGCTGGACGACCGGTCGACCACCGAGAGCACGATCGAGTTTGTGCGTCCGTTGACGCAGCACCAGAACGAGCCGGACCCGGACGTCCGCGACACGGCCGTGGTCACGCTCCAGCTCTTACAGGCGTCGCTTGAGCGTTTGCAGGGCGAGTCGGCGGCGGCCAAGTAGACCCAAGTGAATAGCCATCCGCAGCCACGCGCTGCCCACCAGTTCTGTCGACCGTGTGGAAGTGGCAGCTAGGAAGTAGATACGTGCAAATAAATACGTTGAGGGGATACAGCGAGACGCGTCGTCACCAGTGTGCACACTGTGCATGGCCGCACGTCGTGATCACTGATCAGCCTGTGCATCCATCCTGCATGATCGCATCGTGGAAACTGGCAGACATTCGGTTCGACATCAGGCTGATATGGGGCCATATTTATCCAATCATACGCCTATGTGGCTATTTACAACCAATGAAACAGCAACTAGTCAGACCTCGAAACTGATCAGAGCGATGGAAACCGTCTGCGACAACGGCAAGCGGCCTCCATCAGCATTTACATTTAGCGGAGCCGCCGGCGGCCACGGCATCCTGTCTGTATATACGCGCAGCCGCCCCCACACAAACGGAAGCACCACATCTCACCCGCCCCGAGTCACCCGTCACCAGTCGCAAGCCATGCGTCTCCCGTGGCGCTCGCGCGCCAAGCCGTCGGTCGGCGCCGCGCACGTCGCGTCGCGCGACAGCGTGTCCCTCGAGGCGACGACCGACGCGTCCGCGTCGCCCACAGGCGACGGCGGCCACGTGCAGTTGCACTCGCGCCACTCGGCGGTGACCGCCACGACGCGTGACGGCGCCACGCCGACGCTGGGCGACGACGACGACCCGAGCGGCAAGGCCAAGCCGGCGCCGCTCTCCGTCAAGGATGCCACGCTCGGGTACCTGCGGCACCACTGGGTCTCGGTCGTCTACTCGGCGGTCTCGCTCTCCACGCTCGTGCTGATGCTGTACCTGAGCTACTTTGCCGCGGCCATGGACGACGGCAGCGGCTCCAAGCCCGAGTTCCTCAGCTGCCGCTCGTGGGCGTTCGGCACGAGCTGCGGACTGTGGGGCATCGACTGCCGGCCATTCGAGACCGACTGGACGGCCATCCGCTGTCGCTCGCGATGCACGCTCGGTGTGTTGCGTGGCTCTGTGTACTAGTGTACCCGCCTGCCGCTGACCCTGTTTGATGTGGATGTGTGTGGAACTCGCAGACCAGTCGTCGTCGCTGGCTGTGTACGGCACGGGCCAGTACCACGCCAACTCGCGTATCTGCCGCGCGGCCGTCCACGCGGGCGTGATCGGTGCCAACGGCGGCTGCGCTCTCATGCGCTACGCAGGTGCGTGCTCCATTCGCTGGTGCGTCTGTGTGGAGAGAAGACCCGATGGATGGATTGCTCAACCATCTCGACCCCAACAGGTCCCGCCACGGCCTTTCACGGCTCCACGGCCAACGGCGTCACGACCCAGAACTACCTGTCATGGTTCCCCAAGACGTTCGAGTTCAAGGCCGCGCCGAGCCGCTACTGCACGGACCTCACGTGGCCCATCCTGGTCGTCAGTGTGCTGTTCAGCGCCGGCTTTGCGCTGCTGCCGCGCACGAACACCGCGATGCTCTTCCACGCGCTCGTCGGCTGGGGCTTTTTCTACGTGCGGCTCGTGGGCCAGCCGCCGAGCGTCGACTACGTCGGCATCGTGATCGACTCGTTCGGAGAGGTATTTGTGCTGCTCGCGGGGTCCTACTGGATCTACGCGATCGCGCCCGTGCACACGTTCGCGCAGTGGGCGACGCTGTCGCTGCGGCCGCGCGTGCTGCTCTGGAGCGTCTGCTACGTGGTGCCGTTCTTCGTGCTCCTCAACATGAACATGTTCGAGTACGTCCCATGGCTCAGCTTTGATCTCGGAGGCTACGAAGACACCAACGCCAACGCCGGCACGTACATCGTCATCGCCGTGCTGCTGCTCGTGATCGTCTACTGCGCCTTCTGCTTCCTCCGGGAGCTGTACCGCGAGGACCTGTGGCGGCGCTTCGTCGTGTGGTACGTCGCCGTGGTCGCGATGGTGTTTCTCTCGTGGACGCTGTTCAACTCGACCGACTTCCACCTCCACCACACCATGCTCGGCGCGTTCCTGATCCCGCTCACGCGCTTCCCGACGCCGCTCGCCGCGGCCGCGCAGTCGGCGCTGCTCGGCTGCTTCGTGCAGGGCTACGCCGCGTGGGGCTGGAGCTCGTACCTCGACCAGAAGCGTGAGTCGGTGGACGGTTACTATCGCTGTCTTACTGTTTGACTTGCTACACTGACCTGGACGATGTCTCCTGCTGCAGCAACGTACCTGACGATCAACCAGCCAGAAGCACCCATTGCCACCAACGTCACGAGCACAGAAGCCAGCATCTCGTGGACGCCCGTCGACGGTGTCGACGGCTACTCGCTGAGCCTGAACAAGGTCGAAGTCTACCGCGGCACCGAGACCAACGTCGCCATCGGAGGTCTCCGGCCCAACCTCACCTACTTCATCACGGTCGCGGGCGTGGCCGATTGGGGCACGGAAGGCCAGAGTGGGCCCAAGGCCAACTTCACGACGCTGCTCTAAGCCAGTTCGCATGGTGATCGACAGACACACGGCGGCCATCGTCTAATTTAATCACTGCCGCTTAGCAAGCCACACCCCCTCCCTTGCTTCTCACTCGAACGCGTGGACGAGCTCCTCGGTGGGTTGGCCCGTGGGGTCCGTCAGCGTGAGGCGGCGCGTCCACTTGCCGTCTTTGTCCTGCGTGTACTCTGCCTCGCGATAGTGGAACGGGTACGCGCGGCGGATGAAGCCAGCGTCGCTGAACATCGCCTGCACGTGCTGGTTGATCTCCGTGTTCGAGTACGACGCGAGCTCCCTACACATTGGCACGGACACACAGGTCAGTTTCCCACGAGCCACAGGGAACGGCAGGCTTCTCCAATTTGGACGCACTTGAAGTACTGCGCCTGCAGCTCCGTGCCGAGCTGGTGCAGCTTGCGCACGGGGAACGGGAGCGAGCGCACCTGGTCCAAGAACGACGCGTACAATTGCTGTTTGGACGGCAGCGACTCGGCACCGGCATACACGCGCGCGGCCCACTTGGACTGGAGCTCAAACGACAAGAACGGGAGGTTCTTGAAGGGGAGACCCACGAACGCGACGTCGGGCTCTTCGATCGAAAAGAACTGCTTGTAGAGCGGCGCGATGGCGCTGCCAGCGGCGGTTGCCGCCTCCAGATCGGCGCAGACGTGGGCGTCCAGCTCTCCACTGGGCATGGGCAGTTCTGGGTAGAGGAGGCCGCGCGGCGCGAGGCTCTTGACCACGTAGAGGTAGCCCGTGCAGAACATGATCACGTCCGGCGGTGGCTGCGAGGTCCCGTCCTTGAAGATGACGGAGCCGTCGGCGAGAATGCGATCCACCGGCGGCTTGAGGATGCGCTTCTCAAAGGGTAACACCTCGACGTCCGTGGGCAATTCAAACGACACGGTGACCTCTCGGGCACCGCCCGACTTGGCCAGCTCCAGAGAGATGTCCTGTCCCGACGGCCCGCACCCGAGAAGCAGCAGACGCTACGAGTACGATTTTTTTTAGTTGACGCACAATCAATGATGAGCGGGTTGCGGATCTGCTGAGCCTGTTCGATATCTAATACCTTACCTTGTCTTTGAACGGCGCGGTCGTTCGGTAGTCGTGCGAGTGCAGCGTCTCGCCTATGAAGTTGTCCAGGCCTGGGATCGTCGCGTACGACGGCACGGCAAAGTGGCCGTTGCAGACCAGCACTTTGTCGACGCGCTCGCTGTACGCGCCGCGGTCGCGCGACTGCACGTCGATGACCCACGCGCCCGAGGCCGCATCGTCGGCGTTGGGCAGCTTGGAGACGGCGACAACCGTCGAGTTGAACCGCGCGACCTCGGTCACCTGCACACACAGCGATGCCGGCGGGTATTTAATAGCAGCGGAAGAAATCGTGGCGCCATCTCCAGCGTCTGCATTCGTACATTGAAGTGGCGCGCGTAGTTCTGGATGTAGTCCAGCACGTCCGCGTGCGACACGAAGGAGCGCAGCCCCGGCGGGAAGGAGAAGTCGTCGAGCTGCATGACCGACGTCGGAAGGTTCGTGTGCAGCGACTGATCAAGCAGCACACAGGTCAGCGGACACTGCCACATGCGTGGGCTTTCTCTCCCAGCGATACCTTGTACATGGACGCGTCCGTGTGCGTGGCCTCGTCGTACTTCCACACGCCGCCGAGCTGCGCCGCCTTCTCAAAGACCACGACCGAGTGGCCGGCCTCGCGCAGCGTCTTGGCAGCGACTGCAGCCACAAACACGCAATGCCGTCAGATCCATGCATGCTGCCCCCCTTGGCTCGTGCACGTGGGTACGTCATGTCACTACAAATCGACTCACTCACGCCCGCGGCGCCGCCGCCGACGATGCCCACGCGCACGCGCACGCTCGTCGTCTTCGTCGTCGTCGCATCCATTCGCTGCTGCTGCGTCATGCTTCCTACACGTCGCAGCCCGCACTCCAATCTGGAAATGGTGGATGAATGCGATGACGCAAGCAATCGCCACGAGCTGCGCCGCATTTCCAGGCGCGCGTGACGCACCCACGATGAGTGTGACTGATGAACGTGTCTGAAGCTGATCTGTTTCGCTATGCCATTGGATGAAAATTACGCCAATCACTACAGCTCACGGCTGCTGCTGCTGCTGCAGCGCCGAGCTCTCCATGTCCTCGACGAGCCGCGCGCCGTGCTTCTTGGTGAGCCGATCCGTGAGCATCTCGCGGAACTCGGTCATGATACGGTTCTCGCGCTGCTGCTTCTCCTCGAAATTAATGAGCGCCAGCGCGCGCTTCTCCTCGGCGGTGTACACTTGGTTCTCCTTACGGATTCGCACGGCGTTCATGCGCTGGTGGCGGCTGCCGCTCATGACGTAGCCGAGCGTCTCCAGGTTCTCGATCTCGGGCCCATTCCAACCGACCTCACCACGGCGAGGAATACGCATGTTCTTCTGGACGTACTGCGCGATCGCCGCGCCTTCACCCGGCAGCAACGCCTTGCCGTAGTTCATGCCTGGACCGGCAGATCCTTCCGTCTCCACCAGAGGCTTTGGTCCAATCTCCTCCTCGTCTTCGCTGTCGTGGTCGCGTCCCTTTTGGACAGCCATCTTGAACTTCTCGGCTTCCGCTCGCTCGTCGTCTTCCAGATCGTCGAGGTCACCACCCGCCCTCGCGACCGACTTGCCGTAGCGGCTCTCACTCGCCATGCGCGACGGAGCCGACGACGCGTCACTCGCGGCATCCGAGTCGCTCCCTTCGGACGAGCTCGAGTACTTGCGACGTGACTTGCGGCGTGACTTGCTGCCGCTCTTCTTGTGCTTGCGGCTCGACTTGGAACTGCGGTGTGGCTTTTTGCGCGACGGCTTGGAGCTCGCCTTGCGCTTGCGCTTGCGGCGGTCGTCGTCCGTGTCGCTCTCGTTGTCGCTTCCAGAAGAGGACTCGTCGCTCGGCTCTGGGCGCGTTGTCTTCTTCGGCGCGGGCGACGGCGAGCGGCGATCGTCCTCTGGCTTCACCTTGGGTTCTTTTTTCACGGGCGGTGGAGGGCTCGGGATGCGTGCCCAGATGCTGAACTTGATGCCATCGCGGTCGCGTTTGCGCTCCTCGAAGAAGTCGTCCGATCCAGAGTTGGAGTAGCGGTTGTTGTTCGCGTACGGACGGCCTCGGAACGCCGGCGGCTCGCCGTGCGACCGGAAGTCCTCGCGGTGGTCGTCACGACGCCCTCCACGCGGACGTGAGCCGGACCGCGGCGAGCGGCGGCGGCGCGTGAACGATCTGGAGCGCGATCGAGAGTTACGACGCGAATCCCTCGCGGGTGAGCGTCCGCGCGGGCGACTGTCGTCGCGCGTCGCTTGCCTGCGGCGAACGGGACTGGGCGATCGCGACGCGGAGCGGCTGGGCGAGCGGCCACGTGGGTCCGCGCTGCGCCTGCGGCTTCGACCGAGCGAATCGACGCTGCTGCTGCGGCGCGGCTTCCTAGA
The DNA here is from genome assembly GCA_023335905.1 of Pythium pyrilobum. NCBI lineage: Eukaryota > Oomycota > Peronosporomycetes > Pythiales > Pythiaceae > Pythium > Pythium pyrilobum. Next base: position 18,047 of record JAADVV010000096.1, on the reverse strand, counting down.
AGGCGGGGAGCCGCTGCGGCTGCGCTCCCGACGGCGCCGGTCGCGGCGGTCGCGGCTTCGGCTCGGGCTTCGACTCGTCATTCTGCCTGCGTTCTTGATTCCAAACGCCCTCTCCAACAGCGACGGGGTCCAGTGGAACCTCTCAAACCACATATTTGGTCATAATACACTGTATGCAAAGGAAGAAAACCAGACCGAAAATGACAGAACGGAACCGGTATTACCGTGTTAATATTGACTTTATGCCAACAGCGTACGCAGCGCATCGATGCGAGCAAACTGGTCGCTCGTGATCTTTGCCGCGAGTGTCTTGCGGGCCTCCTTCACGTGGTCGTCGCCTCGGATGTCGTCCAGAAACTCGAGCACGGCTTCAAACTCGTGCTCGATGCCGCCGATCGCGGTCAGCAGCTTCGGCTTGTCCATCGTGGGCTTGCTTCGTCGCGGAGCCTTCGCGGACATTGCCTTCGACCCACTTGACGTGCCCTCCAGTTCTTCACGCTCGAGTTTCTCCAGCTCGGCGTCGATATCGTACGAGTCCCACTTCGTCTTGAGCTTGTTGCCCTTCGAATCGAAATGGTAGTCTGCCCAAGCAGCAAAAAATGCCAAAGTCAGTCACTCTTCTGTGCAAATAAATGGACACGCCATGGCCAAACGTACACGAGCCCAGCGTTGACTTGGCGGCAGCCTCCTCGTCGTCCTCCAGGTCCTCCTGCTCATGACCTTCGTTCGCAAGGAAATCCTCCACTTGGTTCTCCGTGTGCATCAGCCGCACAGAGACTTCGCCCACGATGAGCTCCACGCGGCGCAGCAGCTTGAGTGCATCCTCTCGCTCGCGCTGCTTCCTGCAGTGGTCCACGAGCAGAGTGTCGGATGTTGTCGTGAGCGAACGGCTACGATGCCACAGCGGCAAGTCGACTGCGACGATGCTGCTCGCATGTTCGCTATGGAAACCGTACGTACTGCGAGTGCTGGTACTTGAGGTACACGAGCGGCACCGCCGCTGCGAGCGCGAGCGCCGTGGCCGCGGCCGTGCTCGTCCAGGAAGGCGCGGACGCCATGGTGGTCGGTCGGACGGCGAATGGTGATTGGCGTGATTTGCGCACCTTGAAGTCCCTTGTTGGAGACTTCAATTAGGGACAAGTCGGCCCCGCCCCCGCGCTTCTCCACAGTGGGCCAAATAGAAATCGCCGTGCGTTTCTAAGTGAACATGGGCAAGAAGACCAACTGGACCATCAGCGAAGACCAGGCGCTTTGCCGCGCGTGGCTCTGCGCGAGCGATGCGTCGCTCGGCCATTCGAGCGACCAGAAGGCCGGCACGTTCTGGGGCGTCGTGCACCAGCTCTTCCACGCAGAGCTCGAGACCTCGGTGGACCGTCCCGTGACCGGGCTCAAGATCCGCTGGACGCGCATCAACCGCGACGTGCAGCGCTTCGCGCTCACGTTTGCGCGCGTCCAGGCCGTCCACGCAGCCGCGCGCGCCGCTCCAGCCGCCGGTGCCTCGACGGAAAGCGGCGAGCGCGAGACGCCAGAGATCGAACTGGAACACGAGCGCCTGTGCATCGAAGAAGCCACGGAGCTCTTTGCAAAGGAGCAGGGCAGCAAGTTCACGTTCGAGTCGTGCTGGAAGATGCTGCGCTTCTCGCCACGGTGGATGCAGCTGCTGGCGAACTCTGCCGGAGTCTCCGCTAGTGCATTGCAAGCGTCGCCATCATTGCTCACTATGGATCGACTGGAAAGCGCTGCTCTTGGTGCCGCGAACGGTGCCGCAGCCGCCGTCGCCTTGCAGAAACGACGTCTTGCGTCCTTCATGGAGACGCACACCCGAGCACTTCCCGACAGCGCAACTGGTCTACTCGCGACGATTGCACAAGAGCTCGCGCGACAGAGTGATCTGATGGAGGAGCAGAACGCGATCGCACTATTCCGCTTGGAGCTCGATCTCGTCGAGGACGACGACGCGCGAGAGTACTTCTCGAGCCTGCGCCAAACGTACGCGAAGCGAATGCGTCGCGAGGGAGGCTCTCCTGTCCACGCATCAATCGACACGACGGCGGCAGAGACCGACAAGGATAGCGGCGTGGCGGTCACCATCCGAGACAACAAGGAGACGGCGGACCTGTGAAGAAACCAGTGCAGTGTCTTCCGTTCCGATCCAATACTCGACGAACCCAGCGGGTTCGTCATCGTATACCTCAGTGATATCTGTATGCTTGAAAGCAAAATAGTCGGCATGTGGGATGCATGAAAACCTCGAAGGAGGAGGTCTTGTTGCGCGAGGAAAAGGGCGAATTTCTCCATTGTATATTGGAATCAGCTCTGAGTACATCAGAAAGTTGACCTCTTGTTCTGAGAATGCTGGCCCACTCCGCGATCCGACAGCCATGGAGGTCGAGCTGCCCTGGCGCCACTGGCGTCGGCTGCTGCGCGCCGATGCAGAGGGCCTATCAGCGGCAACCAAGGCGATTCGCAGTTTCTTCGTCAGCATGGGCGAGGCCATATCGCCTGCCGACGCTCTCTGCGCGCTGTGGCGCCTGCGCTGCTCGCCTCAACACGATCTCGACGTGGACTTGGCCGCTGTGCTGCTCGTGGTCGCAGTCGTTGGAGGAGTGGAGTTACAACTCGCCTGTTTGTTGGTGCAATGCGACCTCGCGGATGTGGGTCGCGACGTGGGCGTGCTTGCGGCAGTGGCAGAGCAGTGGACTTCCAGCGACACGTCCGCCGCCATTGTCGGCGCCTCGGCGCCACTGTGGGCGGCGCTTCTTGATGTCGCAGCCGCTTGCTCTTTACCAAGCACCATTCGCTCATCGGAGGACCAAGGACAACTGCGAGAGATCTCCGCTGGACTTTGCTGTTGGGGCGTTGGTGGCTTGCGCTTGGAGCCAGTCGAAAGCGATGGCGATTCGAAGCCGATGACGTGGGAGGAGTTTGAGGCGTTGCCAAGTGGGGTGGGGCATTTGGCGATCCAACGATCGAAAGCTGGGCGAGCAATCGCTCAGTCCGTGGCGGAGATTGTGGCTGTTCAAAGTGGTGACTCCTCGTCATGCGGAGAAGGTCACGGAACACGACGCGAATCGAATTGCGATGGGATGAGCTACCAGGAGGCAGCCGATCGCTTTATGAAAGCGTACTCGGCGGCAGTTGCATCCGGAGGGTTTTCTTCGGCCAGCGCGACAAAGCACTCCGCTAGTAAAGCTGGATCTTACGGCGAGTCGGAGAGCCTAGTGGATGTCATGGACGAGGAAGATAGAGTGGTGAACCCACCTGACGGCTGCATCCCGCAAGATCTCCACGACCAAGAGGTGATGGATGCCTCGACGTACACCGTTGCAGCCCAGCTCGAGCAGCTCGTTTTACGTCCGCTTCCAACTGAGGATGCTCAAGACCTTGTCCGCAAGATGGTCGACTACCTCGAGGCAGTTGGCGACTTGTCGTCGTTGTGCGTCAAAGCCGCGGCGCTGCTGAGCTGGCAAAGGCGGACGCATTTCTCGTTCGCAGAGCACGTTACACTCGATACCTCGTCCGACTGGCAGCGCCTCATCCGAAAGGAAGTCAACTCGATCACAAGCACGGATCCAGCGACTACTTCTCTTCAAGTAAAGTCTCTTCTTCGACTCGCAGTGCTCCATCCAGAGGCCACGATCGAAATCACCGTGGGCGCCGCGCTCGCGTCACCACAGCATCACCACATTCTGGTTCAACTCTTTCAACTCTGCCCCGTACTGTCACGCTGGACACAACTCAACGCACGTCAAGAGGCCAACGAAGAGCCAGCACGCACGATTCTTGAGGGAATGCTGCAAGATGAAGTCACACTTCTCGTGAATCGCGTCGACGCCTCGAGTCCTATCCATGAGTCCACCATGCTCGCCCTCATCGTCGCACTCTCCGCGAGCTGCCTGAACCCACGCACAACGAGTGCTGTGCTGGAGCCGGACGCAGTCGTCCGTATCTACCTGGCTGTGTACGCCAATCTCGGGGCGGCAAGAACGCGTAACGCCACGCTCCAGCTTTTCGACCTCGTGTACAATTTTCTGCTCCACGTTCGTGATAGCGGGCATCACCTGTCAGCGAAGGTCCAGTCGGCGACTATGGCGGTCGTGATGGAGGAGTATACGACGGCATGCAGCGGGCCTAGCGATGAGTCGGCGGCGACGGAGCTGCGAGACGTCGCCCTTCTCTTGTACCGGGAGCTTGTCGCCAACTGCCCATCCGACCCGTCCCTGGCAAGGTCCATGACCACACTGGAGACCTCTGATACTCCGCTCCGAGCCTTGCTGGAGTCGCTTCAAGTGCTTCCGTCCAGCTCTGAGCACGTCGACCGCGGGGACATTGATGACGCGTCTTTCCCGTCGGAGCGGACTATTTCGATCATACAGCACGCGCTTTGGCGGGTCCTGTGGAAGCTGGAGCGCTCGAGCTGTCAGGTCCAAGACGATCTCTTCTACATCTGGTTGGTGCGCGTTTCGGCGCGTGACGCAATCGACATCTCGGGTGCAATCATTTCCGGCTCCAACTTGATCCAGCTCGAAGTCGCCAAGATGTTCGTGACTGCCGGTGCCCGACTGTTTAGCCGAATCGTCAGTGTTGTGGCCCACCTTTTTCGAGCCGTGCCGTCTGCACCTGACGACACTCTCGAACGAAGCGACTCCAATCCACACGCAGCAATAGCTTACGTGGTTCGTGCATGGGCAATTGCTGCGCTTACGAGCCCCGACGACCAATGGGTCCAAATGCTGCCTTTCCTCGATCGCACGCTGGCTCTGATCGACCAGACCATCGAGGCATCGATTACGAGCCCGCACGACCTTCTCCAGAGTCTTCAAACGGTTGGGTTCCTGTTTGCGTGGCTCCAACCCCGCTGCGAGTCTGCTACGAAGAACGGAGTCCGCTTCCGTGTCGAGATGGCAGCGGTGCGAGTGCTGTTCTTGCTGGGGCAGCAGCCGCGCGGACGAGTCTCATTAGAGGAGGAGCCGTCCTTCCGCGAGGCTGTCGCTAGCACGCTGGTCTCCACGAGACTGATAGAGAGCGATTCAGTTACCAATTATCTTCGCTCCAAGGCAAATTAGATTCCATCGGCGGTGCCAGGTTGCTCATTTTTTGCACGTCTCTACAGATTTGACTATCAGGATGTGCGCGTAGTGTAAGACGTTCAGCCACACAGCTCATCGATGATCCCGTTCGAGAGGATGTGATGTGGGTCGACGGCGTCGCGGGCCTTCTTGAAGGCGTCGATCGGGTAGCGACGACGCAGGCGAGCGCGCATTTCCGTGCGGTCTTCTTCGGCGTGAGGCCACTCGAGCTTGGCCCAGTGTTCCATGCCGCCAAACGGTTCCATCACGTCACGGTAGAGCTTGTGGTAGTCGAAAAAGCACTTCCAAATCGACTCGCGGAGCGTCGGGTCGTGTGTCGGCAGGTACAAAATGATGCCGACCCAGCAAAAGAGCTGGTTGGAGTTGTGCGACGCCGCGGGACTCATCAGCGAGGTGCTGCGCGCCGTCCAGCGCTGCTCAATGGGCGCCGGCGCCGGGATGCCCGATGCGTCCAGGTCCTTCAGCAGCTTCTCCACGAAATCGATATCCAGCGTGTCACACGTGGGGAACGCGACCTCCTGGACGAGCTGCTGCCCGCCGCAGTCAAAGCCAATGATGTCGTCCGACAGGCCAACACGGTACCCTTCGTTCAGCTTCCAGAATGCCTTCTCGGCTTGGTTCACGCGAACGACGTGCTGCTTGTTCAGCGGGTTGAACTCGAGCAGCTTGTCGCGAAGCTTGGTGAAGTTCCAGTCCAGGTAATCAGGGTCGGGGTTCCCATTGGCGAGCTCCAGGTACAGCTCTCGCGGAGCCTGGAGCTGCACGTCGCGACTGTGCGAAACCGGAGGGAACTTGGCCGCTCCAAGCTTCGCCTCCGAGTCGCTGATGCGCTGGCACTGGACGACGACGACCGCGTCCGTGTTGGGGATCCACATGTACCGCAAATGCTGGTACTGCTGGAGCCACGCTGTGTGGTGCTTGCGGATCTCGTCGGCCGTGGTCACGAACGTCTTCTCTGCCAGGTAGTGCGCTGGGACGCACTGTAGCTTCAGCTTCGTCACCACGCCGACCGCACCGAGACCGCACTTGGCGAGTGCGAAGAGATCAGGATTCTGCGTCGTGCTCAAAGTCATGCGGCCTTGCGCCGGCGTGACGATCTCCATCTCGACGATCTGGTCGTCGATGGGCGGGATCGCCGCGCCCGTGCCATGGCATCCGGCTTGCGTGATGCCTCCGACCTGCTGATCGCGGATAGACGCGACGTTCTGCATGGTCATGCCATGCGTGCGCAGCAAGTCGAGCAGGTGTCCGACAATGATGCCGGCCTCCACCGTCACCTGCAGCTTCTCCTTGTCGACGTCGAGGATCTTGTCGAAGAGAGCCATCGACATGAGCGCGTCATGCTGCCCATTGGATGCCTTCGCGTGGTTGCTCTCGCCGGAGAAGCCGATTCCGTTCGGCGACACGCCCGCGCCCATACAGCGCAGCTTCTGCTTCTTCGCGTGGAACTCTTTGAGCAGCCGCTCGACATCGTCGACAGATTCGGGCACAAAGAACGCGCGCGGGCGGCACTCGTGTGACGCCGACCAGTTGACGAAGACGTGCTCATCCTCATCGTGGCTCTCTTCCGCACGCGCGTCGATACCAGCGCTGGACGCGAGGCTTCCTGCAAGGCCGCCCAGCGCAGCCGCCGCCGCGAGCGTCCGCCACGTCGACGAGCTGCTGTCGTTCGCACCTCGCCGCGCGGCCTGCGTCGCCGCGGAGGCCGTGGAGAAGGCAGAAGGCAGGTCGCGACTGGAGACGGCACGGGTGAGCAGAGTGGCGCGTGGACGGTGGACGTTGAGCACGCGTTGCAGCCGCGCCATCGTGAAACCGCGTGTCGTGGAGGGGTCCGCGTCTTGTTCGTCAATAGTGCTGGCGAAATGAGCCGCTGGCGATGAACCCCAGCGAAGCCATGATGAACCTCTACGGGCACTCATGTGAAGCGTCACTATCGTGGACAGCCACGCCTGCAGGTGATGGATTCCTTCGGTCATGCATCATGATTCACGAAGTCTCCGCGGGAGGAAAATTCCCTCACCCACCAGCCAGTTGAAGCCTCTCAGCTGCGCGTTGCGTGCGCGTGCGTGCCAATGCAGCGTATCCATAGGATAGGATCACCTCGCATGATGGCGGTGGCGTGGAAGCGATCTTACTACTAGTACCAGTACTGGTAGTATGCAATGAAGGAGACAGTGCAAGGTGGAATTGGACGCGACAGACGGAATGCATGATGGTATTCGCAAGCCCCGCGACGCTACTGGGATGCAAGGGCCACTACAACACAATTACTGCGGCGGGTTGACGGTCTGGATGAACTTGATGGCCGTGTGCCACGCCTTCTTGACGGCCTCCTTGGTGGCCTCGTTCGAGAGGTCGCCACGGTGCACCCAGCCGTGCACCTGGTCCGGGAAGTCGACGGCGTTGCTCAGCGGGCCGACGTCCGAGCGGCCCTTGAGGATCGTGATGACGCTGCCACCCTCGCGGACGAACGCCGGGTCGTCATCGGCAGCGAGCAGAAGCTGCGGGACCTTGACGGCCGCGGCGAGCTTGTCGACGGCACCGTCGCCGTTGACCATGTTCTCGATCGCCCACGTCGGGTGGAACGACACGTGGCCAGCCACCGTCGGGGTGGCCGACGCGGTCAGCGTCGCACCGATCCACGAGCCCCAGCAGTAGCCGTAGCTCGCAAAGGTCTCGGCCTTGGCCTCGGTCTTGAGGTACGAGACGGCGTCGTTGATGCGCGCCGAGAGCACGTCAAACGAGTTCTTCTTGACCCACTCGCCGAACGAGGCACCGAAGGTCTCAGGGTCGAGGTATTCACCCGCGGCGAGATCCACGACGACGACAGCGTAGCCGAGCTTGCCGAGCGCATCGGCGTCGGCCTTGGTGCGGCCGCTGTCGAGGCCGAAGATGTCCGGGTAGGCGATGATGCCGGCCTTGGCAGTAGCCGGGCCAGCGACGTAGAGCGTCGTGGCGCCGAAGGTCTTGATGGAGCCGGTGTGGGCAGCGGCGCCGACGGCGGGTTCAGCGGTGACTGGGCAGCAGCTCATGGTGGTGGTGGTGACGGTGGTGGAAAAGAAGAGAGGCTTGCGTCTTCCGATGCGACTTGGATTGTGTGAATGAACCGCTGGCACGCGCGAGGCTCGCCGCACCCTCGGTACGAACAGACTTCAAGATTCCTCATCACACACGTTTAAAACAAGCAAAAAGGTTTAAAACCCAGAGTATGCTGTCTTCGCAATTACCTACATCGCAATATGGGGTGTTTGAAACACCATGGGTTGAAAGGAACCAAAACAACATTGAAAGAAACCCGATGATCTAATCGGATCGGATGACGTTCTAGCCAATGGGAAGCCGTAAAATGGAATTTGCTGTCCAATCAGAAGATGCCATGTGAAGCGTTCATGGCTTCATACGACGCGGAACAAAGCGGAAGCTGGTGAGGAGATCATGCCATCCGACCTGCTACCGTCGGGGCGAACACCGGCGAAGCACCACCGCACTGCGCACACTCGCATTCACCCGTCTCAGCTAATGACCAGCTATGCAAGTGGATGGAGACATCCACGAGCGGAGCCAGTAGTGCACGGCGAGAGCGTGCGGCGGAAACGCCGTGCGGGCGTCCTCGTGCGTGTCGTTGGCGAGCGGATACAGATACTCCGTCGGCAACGCGACCACGCGGTCGCGTTCGTCTTGCGGGAGAAAGCCCCTGCACCTCTCCGATGAAGACTTGGTGGCCCAGCCGATGGCGTCCATGAACGTCCGCGTCAGCAAGCCTGGACCCGTGCGCTCGATCGTCCCCATTGGAGTGGCACTCGCTGGTGCCCCATCGAGACTCATGTGCTGCGCAACCTCACCACCACCTAACTGCGCGATGAGTGCAAGCGCTGCGGTGTTGAGCTGTGGTTGGTGTGTCGTCTTGTAGATCTTGTCGACCATGCGATTCAGGATGGGGTGGCCTGGGCAAGCCGCGATAACCGCGTTGTTGATCTCCACGCACCTCGTGTTGGAGATGCCAACCACGAAGGAGAACCGCTGTGTTGCGCATGAGTGCGTCAGTAGCTGTTTGCAGATCAATACGGGAGGGTCGCACTATCTTACCGAGAGGATCTCGTCCAGCGGCTGGAGACACTCCACGTCCACATCGACGTACACGCCGCCGACGCGTTCGAGTATCTCGTAGCGAAGGATGTCCGACTTCTCGCCATAGTTCGTCGCTTCCGCAAATGCTTTCTGAAAATGCCACGGCAGATAGCGACTTGTTAGGTGTAAGGTAGGTGTACGGAATGCAGGATCTTCTTCTTCTTCTGCCTCACCTCGTTCCTGAGACGGAAGCCTTTCACGTCCTCGTCCCGCCACAACCGCTACCGTTGCAGGGTTTACCGTTGCATCCGAGTATCAGTCAGCCAAGGACAATCACCTCGCCTCACAGAATCCCTCCACGCGGCACACATACGTATTCCCACGTGGGGTGGTGCTGTCGCAAGCTTTGCATCCAGGCGACGCAGCGATGCGGGAGTTCAGTAGGTCCAAGCCAGATTTGGTGGAGGATGCGCGGGATCTCAGTCGTCACAGCCGCTCTCACGACCGCCGGCGCTTCGTCCGTCGTGTCGTTATTTGCTTGATCCTCCGTTGGTCCCAACTGCTCTGCTTGGCGCCGCTCCAGTTCGGCGTGCCAGTCGTCGTCCGCCGCACCCCACACGCCCCATCGCCATGGCCGCTCGGCCTTCTCGTTGGATTCGCACATGGTAAGTTTGTAACTGCTGTGATGTCCAACACGCGCATCCGTTTCTAACTGACCTTCAACTTGAAGAGAAGGCCCCGACCATGGGCGGTGGCCTGCGCAAGCCAGCGCCAGAGGGAACCTACGGCGCAGCGCCGCATCGCCGCGGGGGACACGATGAGGGGCCGCAGGCCGCCGCAGCGGACCAGACGGCCGAGACGCTGGACGAGCAGCTCGATCGGCTCGAAGAGCTCGAAGCGAAGCGGTAGTACTGAGCGGCATGCTGGCATGTTGGCTGCGTGGGCTGTGGACGGTGGCCTCACGTTGGCTTGTAATGGGATTTCCAACAGAGAGCAAGAGATGGCGCAGCGACAGAAGGCGGCCGTGAGCCACGTCGTGGAGAATCTCTTCCCGTACGCGCCCGTCAAAGTGCAGACCCAAAAGTACCCACCGTCGAGCCGCCACGCCGGCAAGGCGTACCTGTGGATCTCTCTGGACGAGGACGAGATCAAACGCCGTGGCGGTGGCGCTAGCCCCGTCCGCTACCCCGTGGGCGTAGCTGTTGACGGGGAGGGGAACGTGTTTGTCACAGAGAGCGGCGCTGGGAAGGTGTCGCCTCAGGGCGGCGCAGAGTCGCCCAACACAAGACGGATCACAGCGGTGTCCATCATGGAATTGGCGTCCACCAACTGCGTGCCTCTACCGCCACTCCCCCCGCGACTCGTGCAGGCGCAGCAAGAGTCACTGACGATCCGATGGAAGAAGGCTGCCGACTCGACAGTCGACCGGTATGAAATGCAGTACCGCCACGCCGAGCGGCCCCACCATGGCTGGAGTGCCCTGTCCACCGTGCCCACAGTACGGGACATCATACTGGAAGGCATACTCTGCCACCAGCCGTACGAGTTTCGCGTCCGAACCCACAATCCAGCGGGCTGGAGCGAGTTCAGCGCCGCGAGCGACGTCTTCTGGACGCTTCCAGGGACCCCTGCGACTCCGCGGCCGCCCGTCGCGGGCTCGCTGACCAACACGTACATCAGCTTGTTCTGGTCACCAGTGGACGCGAGCGGTGCGCCGCCCGTCGTGTATTCGCTGGAAGTTCGTGAATGCACCGACAGCTCAGCCTCGAAAAAGGCGTTTACCCCTCTCTATGAAGGCACGTCGTGCAGCTTCGTCGCGTCGGGACTCCTCGCCCAAACGGCCTACACGTTTCGGCTGCAGGCGTCCAACACGATCGGCTCGAGTCCTTTCGTGGAGAGCAAGACGATCAAGACGCTGGCCCACGGACGCCCCGAGATCGTCGAGCTCACGAGCCACGAGGAGCAGTCCGCGTCGTGCGATCGGTGGGTCCAGTGCTGGGACCCCAAGACCGAGCAGGTCTTCTTCTTCAACAAGTATACATCTCAGCGAGTCACCGAGGAACCGCAAGAACTCGCCGAGGCGCGCCAGTCGCTGGGGGTCCAAACTGTGGAAGAGACACCTGAGATGTTATTCCGACGCAAACGCTTCCGGTTCCATCGTGACCTACGCCAGGGTCTCCACGGCGTGAGCCTCGGAACGAGCGTGCCGCTCGTGCTGGATCGGACGACGATGTACGAGACCACGTTTGGCTGGCTCTCCAAGCTGAGCAAAGCCGAGCTATTCGCCAAGCCCAAGATCTCGTTCGTGAACGAGGCTGGTATTGACTCGGGCGGACTCACGAAGGACTGGTATCTGCAGATCTCCAAGCTCATGCTCGCTAAGGAGCGCCGTCTTTTCGTGGGGTGCGACCACGGCCAGTTTGAGATCGACCCGACATCAAGCACGCGAATTCAAGAATTCCGAGGGTTGGGCAAGTTCATGGCCAAGGCCATTTTCGATCGACAGACAGTAGATCTTCCCTTTTGCGACGCGATCCTTAAGCACTTGCTCCGCCAACCCATCACGATGGAGGATCTGCGCACCATGGACCAGCAATTCCACAAGTCGCTCACGTGGATGCTGGAGAACGACATCACGGGTGTGATCGATGAGACGTTCTCCGTAGAAGTGAAGACTGCGACGCCTGCTGGAGCGAAGCCGTTCACGATCGACCTCAAGGAGAACGGCCGCGACTTGCCAGTCACCAACCTCAACAAGAGCGAGTACGTCGAGTTGATCCTCCAATGGCGGACAGAATTCGGTGCGAAGGCCCAAGTCGACGCGATGCTGCAAGGTTTCTCCACAGTCATTCCGTTGGACGCACTGAAAGTGTATGATCTGCACGAGCTCCGCATGCTGCTCAATGGCAAGCCGACGATCGACGTGGAGGAACTGCGCGCAAGTACCGTATTCCAAGGAGGATATAGCGAGCACTCGGAGGTTGTTCTGTGGCTCTGGCAGGCGCTGCGCGAGTTTTCGCTCGAGCAGCGCGGCCTCTTCCTCAAGTTCATGACGGGGACAAACAAGATCCCGCTCGACGGGTTCGAGCCGCCGCTCAACATCACAAAGTCAGACTTGGACCCGCTGGCGCTACCTCGGACCCACACGTGCTTCAACCAGATCGTGTTGCCAGAGTACAAAAACTACGAGACGCTGGTGGACAAGATCACATTTGCGATCACGAATGCGGAAGGGTTTGAATTATCATGACAGTCCATGCGACACGGAACCAAAAGCGTGTTTACTGGAAGCTGATGCCCTGCGCGAGCGGCAGCTCCTTGCTGTAGTTGACAGTGCACGTGGAACGGCGCATGTACTGCTTCCACGCGTCCGAGCCCGACTCGCGGCCGCCGCCAGTCTCCTTCTCACCACCGAACGCACCGCCGATCTCGGCGCCGCTCGGGCCAATGTTGACGTTGACAATGCCACAGTCCGAGCCGAGCGGGCCCGTCCACTTGAAGACCGCCGACTGGTTTTTCGTGAACAGCGACGACGACAGTCCCTGCGGCACGTCGTTGTTGAGCGCAATGGCCTCGTCGACCGACTTGAACTTGATGATGTACAGGATTGGCGCGAAGATCTCCTTCTGCACAATCGGCGCATCGTGGCTGATCGAGACAAGCGTCGGCTCCACAAAGTGGCCTGGACCGTCGACCTTCTTGCCACCGATGAGAATCTGCAGCACGTTCACAGGAAAGTGGGATAAGCCGGTCTCCAGAATACACTCGTTCCCATTGCTTTCGCGTACCTTGCCGCCCTGCTCCTTGATCGTCTTGATGCCCTCCTCGTAGTTCTTCACAGCCTGTTTGAGAGAGTTCATAAACACGTCAGTTCCGGTGTGACACATTACATCCCAAGTGGCAGTCGTAGCACGCGGGTACCTGCGTGTTGTGGAGCGGACCGCACAGCACATCATTGTCAAGCGGGTTACCAATCTTCACGGTGCCGTACGCTGTCGTGAGGCGGCGGACAAAATCGTCGTGTACGTCCTCGTGGATGAACAGACGGCGCAGCGACGTGCATCGCTGGCCGGCGGTGCCCACGGCGGAGAACAACGTTGCGCGCAGGGCCATCTCGAGGTCGGCGTCCTTGTCGACAATCATGGCGTTGTTGCCGCCGAGTTCCAGGATCGTCTTGCCGAAGCGAGACGCAACGACCTGGTTCACGTGACGGCCAACCTTCGTGGATCCCGTGAACGACACGAGCTCCATACGCTTGTCGGCGATGAGTGCGTCACCCACATCGGCACCGCTAATCACACGAGGCCAGTGAGTTGTCTGCAGGAATCATCAAACGTACCTAAGGCGAAGATATCATAAACTCACCTTCCGCAGATGAGCGACGAGATCGCGCCCGAGTGGCCGTTGCGCTCAAGCACATCGGCGATGATCTTGTTGCACGCCACCGACGTGAGCGAGAGCGACTCGGATGGCTTCCACAGGTGCGTGTTGCCGCACACAAGGCTCAGCGCCGCGTTCCAGAAGAGCACCGCGCACGGGAAGTTGAAGGCCGTGATGACGCCGACGTGGCCCTTGAGTGGGTTGTAGCGCTCCATCATGAAGTGGCCCGGGCGCTCCGACGGGATGATCGAACCGTTGAGCGTGCGGCTCAAGCCGACGGCAAAGTCACAGATGTCGATGGCTTCCTGCACTTCACCGAGACCCTACGTGTCCATGGATCACCCATTTGAGTTCAAGCGACACCACAATCGCCACGCGCTCGCTTACCTCGACGTAGATCTTGCCCATCTCGAGCGAGATGAGCTTACCGAGCGGCTCCTTCTTGGCGCGGAGCTCCTCGCCGATCTGGCGCACGATCTCGCCGCGCACTGGCGCCGGCAGCTCCGCCCACTGGGGCTTGGCGGCGTCCATCGCCTTGACGACCTTCTCGTAATCGGCGACCGTGCCCGCGCGGACCTTGGCGATGGGCTTGCCATCGGCAGGGTTCACGGACGTGTAGGTCTCTCCGTTGCCGAACCACTCGCCGCCGTAGACGCCGAGGTTTTCGTCCTGGAGACCGAGCTCCTTGAGGAACGGGAAGTTGGTGACCGCGCTCATCTGGCGGCGCAGCGCCAAGCTGCCGTGGAGGCGCATGGCGCGCGTGGAGCGGCCCGCGTGGGCGCGAGCGATGGCGTGCATTTTCGTCCACTTAGCAGATCAGGGGACTGTCGACGAATGAGCTGCTTGGCGGATCCGCCCGCTCCGCTCCGCTGCCGTCTCATCACACACACCACGTCCAGAGTGTGGCACAAGAGGAGAGGAGCGGAAACTTCAAGTCCAGCTGCGAGGAGGTCGTAATTACGCACTCTCGTTTCACTCTGTATCCATGTTGCGTGGCAACAGCTCGTAAAAAGGTAAAAACGCAAAACGACAGTGTACTGTGATAAGCGAAATCAGTTGCCCTGGAAGGTCTGCTTCTCGAAGAGATGCAAGGTCAGCGTGGAGAGGAACGCCGGGAATGAGCGGCAGGTCGTGAGGTAGGCGAAGACGCGCTTGTTGATTTGCGCGCAGAACTCGGTCTCGAGCAGCTCCAGTGTACCGTTGGACTCCATGCGTACGAGCAGCTCGTCATCGTCGTGGTCGGCGTACATAGAGCGGAGCCGCAGCAATTCCACGCCATTGCTCTTCTTGAGATCCACCTTGAAGCCCGTGAGCTGGTACACTGCCTCACGGTACTGCTGGATTTGGTTTTGGAACACCTGTGACGCATGCATTGACGTCTATGAGGACCAGCAGTCCACCATCACAACAGTTTCACGGTACCCACTCACCTCCTTCAAGCGCTGGTTCAGTAGCTTTTGCCCTTCGACGGTCTCGTAGGATGTGGTGGTCGTGAGATTCGTCGCGGGGGTTGTGGATGCCTACACAATCACAATGCACTTGTCGATCAGCTAAGTCTGTTGGCATCCGATTCCACCGAGTCCAAACCCCACCGCCAGGGTTGTGGTTCGTGCGGGCGTGGCTCCCTTCAGCTGGCTTCTCAGGCGCTCGACTTCGCCTCGCAACTCGCCGAGCTCATCAGAGTGCAGCTTCTTCATACCGAGCAGCTCACTCGTTGGGTTGACGGACCTTGGTTGTGTCTGGATTAAACTCGCCGCGACCAAGACGCTTCTCAAGGACCGCACACTCGCGCTCACTTCTTTGGAGCTGCGCCACGACTCTCTCCACTTCCTTCTCGGACGCTTTGAGGCTTGCCTTAAGATCCGAGATTTCTCGCTCGTAGGTCTCGCCGAGGTGAAAGGTCGGGCTTCCCATCTTCACAGCCAGTGCGCCAAGCTGCTTCACGAGCGGAGCAGTGTCGAGAAGGAGCGTGGAGAGACGCGAAAGCTGCGCTGAGTTGCCGTCAGTTCCCGCCACGTCCGAGGTTTTGTACGATTGCAGTAGCTCTACGAGCTCTTGGTTCGCCTTCTGCATCGGTGCGAGTGCGCTTGCAGTGGCTGCGACCTAATCATCATATGAGCCGACCATTTCCTCACAGATCATTTCCTACGACGCGCTGGACCCTTCCTTACCTGTTCTTGTAGATCCTTCACGGTGACTGCGCTGGCATCGACTTGGCGTCGGAGCATGGATTCTGCCTGACGCCCATCTTCCAGGGCAGCGCGAAGGCTTTGCGTCTCTTTCTCGGCTTGTTTCTTCTCACCTTCTAACTCCACCATCGTCGTTCGAGTGTTCTTGAACGCACCAATGACCGCTTTCGTGAATCCTTTGTCTTGGAGGCTGATCGAGACTACACCAAGCGAGAGTCAGTTGAAGAGTAATCGTGTACTGCAGTGTAGGCCCTGTTCGCATACCTCCTTGCTCTTTCATGAGGGGCTGGAAAAATTCGTGCAGTTCCTCAAGAGCTACTTTGTAGCCGTTGAGCGTCGCCTATTCATTCGAAAAAGGCGGTCAGGTGAACGAAAATGTGAACGAGACGCGTAAAGAATACTCACGATCTCCTGTTGCGCGTTGCTGTATCGCTGGTCACTGACTTGAAGCTTCTGACGCATTTGAATCAACTTCTCGTCATGGACTGCCGAGCGCCTCGACGATTCGATCAGCTCCACCAACTGTGAAATACCAATATAGTACGGTCAGTAATGTGGATCAGTCTACCAGCACGCGTCTTATTCAAGCGTACCTCTTGCTTGAGATGGCGCTCGTGCGACTCGAGCTCAGCAATTCTTTCCGTCAGCGTCCGCACATCCTTGGACGACTCAAGAGTCATGCTCGCGTTCTGGATTCGCTCATCGGCGTGCTGCACTTCAAGCTCCTTGTCACGCAGACTGACCTCGAGCAACTTGACCTTCGACTCAAGAACCGAGTATTCCTAATTTAAACAAAGAGATTAGTTTCGACACGAACCCTCCGACTCCAAGCTGCACGTACCACAGGCGCAGGAGGAGCCGCCTGGGTCTTAAGTAGATCGATCTCGTCATTCAGGAGCTGGATCTGGGGCATTCACAAGATGCGTATATCGTTAGCTGATAGAGCAAGAAGAATTGGGACCAACAGTACGTGACGCTTACCTTCAGCTTCGACTGCCGCGCAACTGTCCGGAGTTCATTCGCCGTGTCATCGGCCTTTTCACGCCACTCAGAGAAGCTAGTCTCGACAAACTGGAGCTTCGATTCCAGCTCCACCACTTTCTTCTGCAGCTGGAGCTTCTCGTTCGCATACTCGGTCGACAGGCTCTTGAGCTCTTGGCGCGCGTGTTCTTCCTCAGCGACAGCGTACTGCAGCTGTCGTCGAAGCTGATTGAGCTGCAGATCGCGCTCCTAGCACAAGGGATCCGTCAGCAAAATGATTTGCCAGTAATCATCATCTTTATGCACGGAGAGACGTGTCGTACCTTGAGCTGAATTTGGTGACTCTCCGTTCGGTGCTCAAGCTGAAGGCGCAGCGACTCGACCTCTGTAGTGAGGAGTTCGCTCTGTCGTAGACGATGGCAATCACATGCGTCAAAGACCATCACTTTCCGTCCTTCTTACATGCGATCTCGACTGACCTTGACAATCGCAGCACTCTCGGCTTCGAGACGAGGCCGCTTCGCGACGCGGAGGTTCGCGCTGCCCAGCGCCGCCAGCGCGTGACCTGGCGATGGGTGAGTCGGCGGCAGGTTGGACGCCGCACGGGGCACACTCGCAGTGCCGCTCTCTTCTACGCTGCCGCGAATCCCCGTCATTGCCTCCACTTCGGGGTCGAAAAAGCTGTCGGCGTTTCCTGGAGTCTGTGGGTGTTTGGCGCCATTCCGCTGAGCTGCGCAGCGAGACAAGGGATGGCATGAGACAGACTCACCTGAGGCGCGTCCGCGCGGTCGTCCACGAACAGCCGCTGCGTCGGGTCTCTCGGGATCGGCGAGCAGAACGCGAAGGCGGCGTCGCTCGCTTTGCGTTCCATCCTTGAGTCAAGGGATTGGGGGACGTCCCAGGCGAGCCCTCCCCTTCCTCCGCAAAGCACAGATTTCACAAAACACGGCACCAAATTCACAAAAACGAGAGTGATGTGCAATATAATATTACTCAAAATGCACTGAAATTACACTAATCGCATAAATAAGTATACGAGGCAGGTTATTCTGTCCTAAAAGCGTCCGAAAACGTCCTAACCATCCTAAAAATATCGTTAGATAACCACCGATGTAACGGTAGTAACCGTTACCTCTCTTACACTGACGCAGTGCAGGAAGCAGTCGATTCACTGTCAGTGAATCGGGGTTGGGCTGACCCAAAGCCTCCTCTAATTACGACCCTGACGGGGAGGACATCGAATCCGCTGACCACCAACCACGGTCCACAATGTCAGTTCAGCGCCTCCTGCCTTCGAGATTTATTGGCCACTCGTGTTTCGTATTTCGTTCTCAGGTGC
>JAADVV010000095.1:0-28156 GCA_023335905.1 Pythium pyrilobum | reverse complement strand
TGCAACCTGAGATAAGAGTTGTGCTGGTGCAAGCGGAGATGCCGAGCTTGGATGGCACAATGACGATGTTGGAGAGTCGGCCTCGAGGAGGAGCCTTCAGTTGTTCTCTCACATACGTACTCTCTCATGTGTCATGAGGCATATGCGCAGCGGCGCTGAGCGTGTGTCTACGTTGAGCCCGTTGCAGTGCAACGGGAACTGTGCAACTTGCACAGTTCCTCGACCACTTGCACGCCTGTTCTGCTCGAATCATCCGACTCGAATATATCCGATCTATACCGTAATCCAATACATGTCAGTCTTCGGTCTCAGTTGCTACGTGTTGCGCGAAGGTTGCACCAGTGGTGAGGTTGAAGACCCTTCATGCGGCCCATCGAACGGAAACCCGCGCGTGCAGCCATTATGGATGCGCCGTCGACAAATGGCGCGCGTGGCAGCAACCGACCGACGATGCGGCGGCGGCGCCAATACTCGCACGTCGCTCTCCTCGCGCTCTACGTGGCAGCCGTTTTTCTGGCGCCGAGAGTCCCTCCGAGCGCCGCAATCGAGCCCGTCCCACAGGCCTCCGACATCCTCACCGTGGTCAACCGCGACTCGCAAAAGGTGCGTTCTGCCGTCGTCCGCTCCACCATCAATTGCCAACTCGCGATGTTTATGGGCTCTGTCTATCACTGTACGTGTTTGCAGGACGTGCGGCTGAACGCGAATCTGTACATCCCGGACGGCGGCGAGCTGCTGCTCACCATCGACGTGCCGCGCGAGTCCATTCTCGTCGACGCGAGCGCGCCGGCCAAGGTCACGCGTGTGTACTCGAGCCACGTGGACGGCACGTTCGGGGTGGGCGAGAGCATCGACGTGTTTGTGGAGTTCACGAGCGCCGTGGACGTCACAGGCGCGCCGACACTGCTGCTCGCGACGGGCTGCCACTCGTCGGCCTGCCACGTGCGCGAGATCCAGCGCCTGCGGTGCCAAGGCACAGTGGGCAAGTTTGCGGTCGCGTTTGCCGGCCAAGAGGTCGTCAATATCCCGTGGGATGCGACGGCCAAGCAGTTTGCGATCTACTTGCAGCGCATGACCAAGATCGACCGCGTGCTGGTCGATTACCTGCAGCAGGACAAGCGCGCGTGCACGTTCTTTGGGAACAATATCACCGTGACGTTCGAGTCCATGAACATCGACGGTGCGGACGGTGACCTCCCAGAGATGACCGCGGACGCGGCGAACACGAACGGCGACGGCACGATCTTGGGCCACGTTCGACTCGATGCGACGCTGTCCGCGACGGCGTGGGAGATGCAAAAGGGCAGGCGCGTGCTGGACAGAGCCGCCATCTATGTCGGCAAGCAGGATCCACGCACGCTCCAGTTCACGTACACGGTGATGGATGGAGACAACGCGACGCGGCTCGAGTACGCCAACACGGACGCGCTCACGAGAAGCGTGCTCAACTCGGGAGGTACGATCCTCGTACGAAATGCCGACACGCTTGTCGCTGCGGACACGACGTTGCCGCCGCCTGCATTTGCTGGGGATTGGGAACGCGGCATCGGCAGCAGCCTATCCGTGAATGCTGCGATTCGAATCGACGTCCGCAAGCCCATCGTGACGGGCGTCACGTCGCCTCACGTCGATGGGACGTTCGGTATCGGCCAGGCGATTCCCGTTCATGTCTACTTCTCGGTACCTGTCGTGGTGGCGGGACTGCCAACAATCGTGTTGGAGACGGGTCAAGTAGATCGTATCATCCCGTTCTCGCGGGTGACAGGGACGAATGAGAATATTGTCGAGTTCCTGTATATCGTGCAGACGAAGGACACGACTCCGGACTTGACGTACACTGGCATCTCAGCATTGGTGCTGAACGGCGGAAGCATCAAACGCAAGTCGACGACGCCCACGACGGATGCGGTCTTGACATTACCAGTCAATGGCGAGAAAGGAAGCCTCTCATGGTCCAAGAATATTGTGATCGACACGTCAAATCCAAAGGTCACGGGAGTCTTCGCACTAACTGCTGATGGCACGTACACTGGTGGGGACACCATCCAGATCCAAGTGGGCTTCAACACACCAGTTGCGGTGACTGGGGCCCCGCAGCTCATGCTTTCGACGGGAAGGGTCGACTTGTTTCCAGGATCGTTCGTCATCGCTGCTCCGGTGAGTCCAACCAATTCGAACACGATCGTGTTCCCACCTGTGGACCACGGATTATCAACAACAGAGAGCGAGGGACTCCAGTTCCTGATTGGTGGCCAAGTCTACACGGTGTCGACGGTAATGGGTGATGCGGTCTCGATGGTCGAAAACTATATCGGGACGGTGGTTAACCCAAAACTTATTGGAGGACCAAGCATTGCGATCCAGTCGCCCGGATATCGCCCGGCCAGCTACGCTAGTGGCAGCGGGACGAACAGCCTCATTTTTGTGTACACCATCCAGCGCGGCGACAGCTCCCTCGATCTAGGTTACACTTCGACGTCAGCACTCGAACTGAACGGTGGCACGATCAAGCGGCTGTCGACGTCTCCGTTTTCAGATGCCAGCATTACCCTGGCAACGCCAGGGACGCGAGGAAGTCTAAGCTTCGCGGCCAACATAGAAGTAAACACGGCCCCGCCGCGTGTGCTGCAAGTCAGTCCCATCACCAGAGACGGTGTGTACCGCGCAGGCGACAAGCTCTTCATGTCCGTCCTGTTCGACCTCCCTGTGGTTGTGCTATCTGCAGCATCCGTGCAGACTACAGCGAGTTCTACAGAAGACCGTGTTGCTGTCTACTATGCAGGAAGTGGCTCAACAACACTGGTGTTCCAATTCGAATGCGCCGCTGGAGACCAGGCAGACGTGTTCGACGTTCTCGACTCGCAGGCGTTGAGGCCTGCGTACGGATCCATCAGTGGCTATATTCGACGGAAGGCTAGCTCTCCACTGGTGCCAGCGGTACTCGATTTACCAGCCACCGGGCTGACGTCGAAAGCGATTGCGATCGACCAGTCGTGCGCGTTCATACTAACCGTATCGACTACCCATGAAGATGCAACAGTGGGGGCCGGAGAGGTGGTTGACGTCACTGTAGCGTACAGTGTCGCCGTAAACGTTGACGTCACTGCAGGCGTACCAGAATTCCAGCTCTCAACACAGAAGAAGGCGACTTATCAGTCCGGAAGTGGAAGTGCGGCATTGACCTACCGGTACGTTGTCCAGCAAGACGACCCACCCGGGCGGCTCAATTATCTCGACACCTTCTCGATACAGCTCAACGGTGCTGTCATCACCGACGTGGCAGCCGGTAAGCTCGCAACAAGCGTGTTGCCCGACCAGACCACGGCACTCCTTGCAGTGCAGCATCGGCTTTTCATCGACACAAGCGCGCCGATCGTGGTAGATGTGTCGACGCGACTGCTCGACGGGTCTTACACCGTTGGTGATCTAGTTATCATCACTGTGGCGCTCAGCTTCCCAGTTGTCGTCAGCCCGGCGGCGACAAATCGCGGAGTGCCGACTTTGTACCTGCAAATCGGCGGATCCGATAACTTTTTGGCACCGGCGAGCCTCGTATCCGCGAACGACGAGCACCTTTATTTTGCCATGACCATCGCACAGGGTCATTCGACTTCCAACTTGGCGTATCCGGCACGGACATCGCTGCGCTGCGTTGGCAATTACGGGATAAACAAGGATGGCGCACAAGGTAACGCTGTGACACCCCACGGAGTCGAATTCCAAGGCCGCTTGCTCATCCTATGGAGTGAAAAAAGCCCCGGCGGGTCGTCCCAGATCCGCGCTCGATCGCTGGAGATATCAAAGCCATTTACGTCGAGTTGGATACAGGAAGATGGAGACGGAGCAACATCGCGCATCCAGTTTGATGCCACGATGGATGCGACAAGTCCTATGGTGGTCGTATTCTCAACCACGAAGGTGTACGCGTGCTGGCAAGAGAAGAGCTCTGCGACAGGAAACCCGACTCAAATTCGAGTCGCGCTGTATCTTGGAGGGGACGTGACGGTTCTTCAGCGCTGGCGGTTGGTCGGGCGATCGCCACCAACTTCGAGTGGCTTGAATCGCGATGCCACCCAGAACGCCGCGTCGCCTCACATTGCAGTTCACAACAGCAAGCTGTACGCGGCGTGGCACGAAGCGAATGCCGCAGGCGTCACCCAAATCCGCGTCGCGGTCTTCAACGGCCAAGATCTCACCCCTGCGTGGGCGTTTGTGGACGGCAATTCTGCGCTGCGTGGGCTCAACTTTGCGTCCGCCCGCGCGGCGCAGAGCGTGCGGCTTCTTTCGTGCCGTTCCACGCTATATGCAACCTGGGAAGAAGTCAACGCCGCTGGGAACGCGCACATCCGGGTTGCATCATTGGGAGGCATGGATGCAGTTCCCCGGTGGGCTTTTGTGGACGGCTCATCGGCATCGCTTGGACTCAACTACGACAGCACGATGAACGCGCGGCAGCCTTCGCCCACGTGCCTAGGTGGGACCACTATGGTCGTTGCGTGGCACGTGGCTGTGCCGACTGCAAGTGGCGGCACGAGAACTTTACTGCGAGCCAAGCAGCTCGCGCTTGCACCGACCGCTGCTGGGGCTGCCGCGACATGGCAATCCGCGGATGGCAACCGTGGGTTGAACTTCGATGTGACTCAAAGCGCCGTCAATGTTCGACTCCGAGCGCACCCGCTGAGTGCAACGACACTGTACGCGACGTGGGAAGAAGTGGATGCTGGGTCTGGAAAGAGCCAAGTGAGAGTCGCCGTGTTCACGGGAGGGGCCAGTGGTTCGTGGGCGATCATCGACGGCGGCGCAAAGCTGTCGAACGTGAATGACGCGCCTTCTCAGCATGCGAGATCGCCGGTACTGGTGGCATCGACAACAATGGCTGCGACGTGGTATGCCGTGTGGCAGGAGATGCACGCAACGGCGCAGACGACGCATATCCGGACGAGTATCTATACAGGCGACGTCGGAGGCAGTAGTGTGTGGCAGTCACTCCACGACCGATGCGTGCTGCGAAGATCGACGACACCCACGACACCGTCCAATCTTCTGCTACCGGAGCTGAACACACTTGGTTCTCTGGACTTTGGACGCCAAATCCGCATCGATACGGCGGCCCCCACTATTCTCGATGTGTCCTTCGCGAGCTGCTCCAGGGTGATGGCCACGATGAGCACCGTTCAGACCGTTGACATCTTCAACCGAGCCAGCTTGACGCAGGGACAATATCAATTGGTGTACGACAACGAGGCGACGACCTGCATCGACTGGAATGCGCCGAATACTGCCGTCAAGGCCGCTCTCGAAGGCATCGCAACAATGAATCTCCAAGTAGGCGTCTCCGTAGACGCCACATCGTTCCAAGACGCCGCACGCTACACGATCACGTTTGCGTTTCCGACAAGCGGGCTGAAGCCACTCAAAGTCATCTCGTCAAGCACGTGTGCAGCCTGGACGTGCCTAGCAGCCAGCCCACGACTGGCCTGTAACTTCGGCTCTCTGGTCCAGTTGAACGCGAACAGGAACGTACCAATGGGCGGCGGCGTTGTCGATGGCTTTGTCCAGTTCTCGACCCCAGTAATCGTTCCAAGTGGTGGAGCAGCAGTGATTCCCAAGCTCACGCTCGAAACAGGTACAACGGACACGGCCGCAGCCTATACACCCCGAGGCTTACTTCGCGAGTTTGACGTCGGTACGGAGAGCGCGAGCGTGATGCTCGCTGGTGCTTTCCGCCTGTCGTACGGCGATTCGACCGCTGCGAACGCGATGGAAAATACTGATTGTGTTGACGCATCGTTTCTCAGCAACGCTGACGCCGAGTATGAACTCCTCACGAAGCTGAATGCGATCAAATCGGTTCGCACGATCGGTATCCAGTCCGTGACTCGACGTCGCCAGCGCAACGGGTATCGCTACGCGGTTCAGTTTTCCAACAGTAGCAGTGGTGACTTGTTGGATCTGGTTCCAGCTGATGCGAGCGCTTGTGAAGGCTACGCAGGCCGCACCCAGACGATCGACGTCCAAGCCGACACCACTATTCTCCAAGGCGAGTTCAAAGTGTCTTACGAAGACGAAACAACGGCGTGTATCTCAGCGATCCTTCGCGCCAAAGGACTCACTGCTTCGATGGAGGATTTGCTCAGCCAAATGGTTCCCTCGCGGGTGATCCCGCTACAAGTCGTGAAGGACACATCTATCTTTGGCACCTCGGGCCTTCGGTACTACATCTCATTTCTCTCGCTCAGCGACGCTGTGCATCCCATCCGAGTATCCACCACTGGCTGTGCGGTGTTCCTTTGCGATGATGGAAATGGTGGCTCCGTGGCGTGCACGGGCGTCAAAGTGACAGCGAACGCTGACTACAAGGCAGCACCGGCCGTGACAAATACTCTCGCCTTCCAGTACGTGATCCAGAACACGGATACATCCTCAGCGCTTGCCGTTCGCGACCCAACCGCCCTCGTCGGCTCCATTTTGCGCTATTCGATGGCGCCCGTGCTACCAGCGTTGCTCGCCGTGCCTTCGACACTTCTCAGTCCATCCCGAATTCGCATCTTGAGCAGCGACGAGATCCCCCGCGTTGACCAAGTTTACTCGTCGACGGCCAACGGTGTGTACTCTGCCGGAGATGTCATTGTGATTTACGTCGTCTTCTCGGACCGTGTCGACGTCATCGGCAAACCCATGCTGGAACTCAATTCTGGAGGCGTCGCCTTTTACCATGCAGGGAGCGGCACGCTTTCGCTCGAATTTCGATACAAGATTCTGCCGGGCCAGTCGGCGGCAGACCTGAATTACGCGTCTACGTTGTCGTTGCGAACCCCCGGGCGGTTCGTGAACATCTGTGTCGCCGGATCTGGAGCATCGCAGAGCCTACGCGTGGACGCAGATCTGACGCTGCCGGTGGTGACGAGCTCGCTAAGTCTCGGATCCCAAAGCGCACTTGTCGTTCAGACGACGCCGCCTTCGATCGTCTCGGTGAGCTCCACTCGAGTTAACACGCGTGCGGGGGGTACAGGGTACGGAGTCGGAGACATCATCGATATTGGCGTACTGTTCTCCGGCGAGATTGCCGTGGCGGGGACACCAACCATAACGCTCAACTCGGGTGGCACGGCGGTGTTCAGCTACAGCGGGTACCGCCAGTTGCTCGACATCGGCGTCCACGCGATGTACCCGGTCACGAGTGGCCAGTTTGCGGTCTCTTACAAGGGCGTAGCGTCGGCGTGTATTGACTACAACGACGCGAACAGCAACGCCGTGACCTCACTCAAATCTCAGCTCTTGGCGTTCAGCGACCTCGCGACGATCGGCATCGTGTCGGTCACGATGAGCACCAAGAAGAATGGCCACCGGTTCACCATCATTTTTGACTCGACCAACGTGCTGGAGGTTCCCGATTCCGTCATCCCCGTTGTGTCGGACGTCTGCGCGCCGCTTCTCCCATCGTCCTCTGACTCGGCCCCCGACCGACTGCTCGAGCGCAGCACGGACTCCCTCGTGGTCTTCCAGTACGTCGTCCAAGAGAATAATGCTGCAAGCGTGCTCGACTATTCGTCCGCTGCGATCGACCTCACTGGTGTCGGTGCTGCCATGCTCGCTAGATCGCGTACGCCGACCGTGAACGCCCTCGCCGCGCTTCCGGGTGTCACGAGCTTGAACCGCTTGGGAGCTCTGAAGTCGCTTGCTGTCGATGGATCTCCTGTGATCATCACGCACATCATCTCGGACAGTGCAGCAGGCACGTATGGCGTCGCGTTCCCCCCCGTGGCCAGTCCATCGAGCGTGTACCCCGGCGAGATCTACTTCCGCGTCATCTTCTCGCGCGCGGTGAAGGTTGTCGGCTCGCCCACAATGGAGCTCGCGACGGGCTCGCTGCAGCCAAACGGTGTATTCACTCCGAATCGGTTCGCAACGTTTGTCGGCCAGCCGCAGCCGGACCAGGCCGCGTTCCTGTACCACATTCTTGAAGGCGACCAGAATGCCAACCTCGCGTTTACCAGTCTGGATGTGCTCGCCAATGCGCAAGTGTACTGCGTGTCCACGTCGTCCCAGACGATGGCACGAACGGCGCCGCTGCCGAGACTGCTCGTCTCTACTACGTCCGTGCTGAAGATCGATGCGACGTCCGTGCCGACCACGGTCAAGCTGTCGTCCTCCCACCCGAACGGCCGCTTTGGTGCGGGGGAGGCGATCAAGATCGACGTGACCTTCTCAAAATCGGTGACGTACCAGTCGGGACTCAACCGGAACCACGATTCTATCGCGCGGAATCCGGCAACGATCGAGTTCAAGAACAACATTTTCGTGCTCTGGACCGAGTGGAGCTCGTTCACGTACAAGGCGACAGCCACCAAGAGCTTCCTGTACATGCGCGTGTTTGAGAGCGACACGCTCGCTCAGGTGACGCTGTCGGCGCCGGTGGCCGCTGCTATCAACCGGCTTCCCAACACGTTCATCGAAAAAGTCGCCGTGACCGTGTGGCTGGCAGAATTGTACGCTGCGTGGGACGAGAACGGCCAGATCTTCTGCTCACGCTTCAACGGCCTCGCAGTACCCAGCGAGCCGTGGACTGTGATCCCAAACATGGGTGCAAACAGGAACCCAAGCCGACGCGCTAGCGACGTCCAGTTGCTCGTGCACAACTTGAAGCTCATGATGGTCTGGCGAGAAGACGCCGTGGTCAACAACGCCGGCAAAATCGCGGGGCAAATCCGAGTCGCCCAGCGCAGCGACGACTTTGACGCACCACTCTGGATCTTCCACGACGGGAACCAATTGCTCGCTGGGCTCAACAAGAATCCGCTTAATGATGCGATCCAGCCGAGCGCGGCAGTGTACCGCGGAGCGATGTTCGTCGCCTGGAGCGAGTACAGCGACGACGTCGAGGCCTACCAGGTCGTCGTCGCGAGACGGTACGTGCAGACGCGAGACTCGTCTGTGTGGCAATTCTTGGATGCGTCGCAGCCGAGCTCGGACTTTTACATCTCCAGTTATCGGCCGCGGCTAGCAGTTCGCAAGAAGGGCATCGAAGACACGAACCTGCTGCTCTCGTGGTATCGCGATACACTTGTTGCCAACGTGAGTGAGGTCGTCCACGCCGAGGTGTTGGAAACGTACTGGAGTGAAAGCGCCAACAACATCCCGCGGCAGCTCAGCCCATCTCTGCAGACGCTGCCAAACGCCAAGTCGCTCGACATTCTTGCGTGTGCCGACTCGATCTTCGCGTCGTGGATTGAAGAATCGTCGTCTCTGCCGACTTCTCGGGTACAAACCCTTCGGCTCGCGTCGCTAGGTGCGGACAAACCGATAGCGGCAGCGTGGGCGCCGGTGTTTGCCACGCCAACCGCTGTGGCGAACCACAACACATCATACGACGTGAGTGACGTAGCACTCGTGTGTTCCATGGCGGCCGTCCCGTCGGGGACGATGGGCGTCTTCTGGACTGAGTTCAATGGCATCACCACGGAGCTTCGGCTTCGCCACTCGGTCATCCCGCAACGGCTCGAGACCGAGAAGAATACTACGTGGGGCGAGACCTCTAGCGGCGCGCCGTTGCTTCAGATGGACACAGCATCCGTCCCAACAGGGTACGCAGTCGCGATCGACCGCAGTGGGCTGCACTCGAATGTCCTCCAGTTCCTGTACGTCGTGCAGCCGGGCCAGTCATCACTTGATCTGGATGTGCTCAACCAGCAGGCGTTCTTCTTGAACGAAGCCCAAGTGCAAGACTACTTTGGCCAGGTCCCCCACTTTACGCTCTTCCCCAAGAGTCGTGACCCGCGCTCGCTGAGCTTCAACAACGATCTCGTGATCGACACCACCGCTCCAGTCGTCACGAGCGTGACGTCCACCACACCGTCGGGCGAGTACGGCATCGGAGAGACCATCTTCGTCCAGATCAAGTTTAGCGTGCCCGTTGCCGTCAACGGGGACGCGCCGATGCTGTACCTGCGGTCCGACGAGCTGCATCTCACCAACTACACGGTGAATCCGGCTGCGTACGTCTCCGGCAGCGGCACCGACACGCTGCTGTTCGTGTTCACGTCGGGCGAGCTCGACTACTGCAACAAGCTCGATTACTTCCGCGTCGACTCGCTCGTGCTTCCGAGAAAAACCACGATCAAGCGGAACGCGACATTCCCCGTCACGGATGCCAGCTTGGCGCTGCCCGTGCCGGGATCGCCCCAGTCTCTGAGTGGCACCCGCCGCATCGCGATCAAGCCGACCCGCCCCGTCGTCACGTCTATGACTTCGTCCGCGCAGGACGGCACATACTACCCAGGCGATATCATCCCCATCGTGGTCACATTTTCGTTGCCAGTGGTGCTCTACGGGTGGCCCGTGCTATTACTCGATACGGGGAACGCTGAGCGGCCATCGTACGCCGGCTACTCCAGCGGCAATGGGACAGTTGCGCTGACCTTCCTGTATGCTGTGACCGAGGGTGACGCCGCCAGCGACCTCGAAGCTCTCGATGACCGTAACGGGAACACGATCAACTATGTATATTCACTCAAGCTCGTGGGCCAGTCGACTGTCAAGCGGCTCTCGACGACGCCCGTGACCAATGCGATCGTCACGCTGCCAGCTCCAGGGTGGCCCGGCTCGCTGTCAAGCCTAAAGGCCATCGTGATTGACACGGCTCGCCCTAAGATTGTGGACGTGCGATCGCCGACGCCGGACGGCACCTACGACATCGGGGACATGATCGAGATCCTCGTCGAGTTCTCCAAAGTCGTCGTTGTCCAAGACGCAGTGCCTTACGTACAGCTCAGCATTGCGCCGCGCAGCCAATCGCAGTTGTTCCGTACGGCTGTGTACCAGGGTGGCAGCACGACCAAGGTGCTGCGCTTCATGTACACGGTCGCAGCGGAAGACAGCACGGGCAGCACCCCGCTGGACACGTTCGACGAGAAGTCGTTTTTGCTGCGACCGATTCTGTTTGGCAGCGCCATGCTGCAAAAGCCAGCGAAGGTGCTGTGCCAGTCGTCCCACCCAACGCAACCGGCTAACCTGACGATGCCGCGCCCCGGGCCGATCCTTCGAGCGGATGCCGTGCGCAGTCTCGTGGGAAACAACCAGAAGATTTTTCTACGCACCGACGGACTGCGCGTGACGTCGATGGAGGCCGACGTCGCAAGTGGCGGGACCTACGCGCCAGGCCAACGCATCCTTCTGTCGGTCATTTTCAGCAGCGTCACGGTCGTCCAGGGATCGCCGCGACTCAAGCTCAACGCGAACGCCTTGCTTCCCGTGTACGCGTCCTATCTCGACGGGTCCGGAACCAATCGGCTGCGATTCCAGTATATCGTGACGGCGGGCGACGCAGTTCCAGTTCTGGAAGCTGCGTCACGGAGGGCCCTCGAGCTGCCTGCGGGCAGTGTCATCACAGACATCAACGGCGGATACGTGCCGCTGCGGCTCGGCGCACCGCTACTGCCCGGCTCGTTGTCGTTCAACTACAAGATTGCGATCACCTCGACGCCGCCCACGGTCATCCGCGTGTTTATCAACAACGCCAACGCGACCAACGATGGCAGCTTCGGCGTCGGCGACGACATCGCAATCGCCGTCCAGTTCTCGCTTCGCGTCGCGATCCCCGTGGGCGCGACGCCGCCATCGCTGCTGCTCCAGTTCATCGGCGGGGCACGGGCAGCGACGTACGTGTCCGGAGACCAGACGACGACTCTGCTGTTTACGACCCGCGTCACTGCGGCCGACTCCGCCGCCGTTCTCGAGTACGCAAGCGTCGGTGCGCTCTCTGTGTCTCCGGCGCCGAGCGGTATGTACGCTGCCGCGACGAAGCCCACGCTGGTGGCAAACCCTGCACTCCCGTCGCTCGGTTCATCTGGGAGTCTGTCAGCATCCAACATTCGAGTCAGCAACTCGCCACCCACAGTGGTGTCCGTACGAGCAGTCGACCGTAACGGCGTGTACGGGCTCGGCGACCGTCTTCGCATCCGTGTCCGGTTCTCGTACCGGGTTGTCGTCGTGGCTAGCGCGAGCTGCGGGTTGGAGCTCTTCCTAGGCGGCGCCAAGACCTCGATCGCTACGTTTCTGGGTGGATCAACCACGACCACGCTCGCGTTTGAGTATCGCGTGGTCGCTGGCGATCGCGCCGGGCGGTTGGCGTACCGCAGCACGGCCAGCTTGGTGTGCAGTATTTTGCAGCTCAGTGCGAACCCGAGTCTGGTCGCGGACACGACGCTGCCCGCACCTGGCGCCGATGGAAGCCTCTCCTTTTCGTCCCGAATCCAAGTGAACGCCGCCGCTCCCCGCATCGTGTCGGTCACTTCGCCGTTGGAGAACGCTATCTACGGCGCCGGCCAGGATGTTGACATCACCGTGGCCTTTTCAGAGGCCGTCCAAATGAGCGACGTGCTGCGGTGCAACGCGAAGCTGCGACTGGCTGTTGCGAATGCACGAGTCTTGCCACGCACTCCCAGCGTCGCCGCATATGTGGCTGGCAGCCGCTCGTCAATGTTTACGTTCCGCTACACCGTTCGGGCTGGCGACATGGCGTTCCCCATCGCGTACGACGGCGTGGACGCACTGTACATGGCTGCACCGGACTGTGCAATCGTCGCGATCACTGTCGACCGTCGAGGCGCCTCGCTTCGGCTGCCAGTGCCCGGAGGATCGGGCAGTCTCAGCAACAACCGCGACATCCGCGTCGACGCCGTCGAGCCGCCGCGCGTGCTCTCCGTGGGAAGCTCTACTCCAAACGGAATCTACACGGCGGGCGACACGGTGACCGTGGCGATCACGTTCACGGCATCGGTGGTCGTTGGTGGCCTGCCGTATCTTCGACTCGACGTCGGCACGGCAGTCGCGGCACAGGCGTTCTACACGAGCGGCAGCGGCACGGCTACACTCACGTTTGCGTACGCGGTGCAGCCAGGCGACCACAGCGACCGGCTCGAGTACGAGCGGTGTCCGAGCGATGCGCGTGTCCGCCCGACGAGGCGGGAGTTCACCAAGCTGGTCAAGTGTCTCCCCGAATGGAACGCGCTGCAGCTTGGCATTGGCGGATCCATCCAGCGGGCAGCGACCTCGCCGAGGATGGATGCCGTGCTGGATCTGCCGGAAGTCGATTTGTGGCCCAAGCTGCGCGTCGCGACGTCTCGACAGGAGTTTGTGTACGTGGACCAACTGGACGACATCACCGACTTACCAGCGGACGAGCAAGCGCAAGTCGTGCGCGGTGCGTACGCGCAGACGCTGGCGAACGAGGTTTCGATCTCGCAGCAAAAATCGTCGATCTACTTCTACAGCAATGGGATCCCGAGCCACGCGACCGCGCTGCCCCGCGTCGAGCAGCGATACTTCATCGAATTGGTGCGGTTCCCCGTGGTGCAGCCGAACCCGCTCGTGCTCACTGGCTTTGACGGCTTCACGGGCGTCATGCTCAACGGCATCCCCTTCAAACCCAAGCCGGCCGCGCCTGCACTGCCCCTTGTTGTCGACGCATGCGGCGGGGCTGTCGATGCGCAGATGCGATACTACTACGCGGACCTACCCACATGCTTCATTGACAGCCTCGTGTCACCGGTGGGACAGCCTTCAGCTGACGCACCCCAGAGCCCTCCGCTCCTGCTGCTCGGGTACGCGTTCGACGGCGTTCCAGTCTACTATTTTTATGACGAGGCCGGCCAGGAGGCTCGCCAACTCGACGAATGCAATGGCATGCGCGGCGCCGACGGCGGCTACCGCTACCACCTCGTGGCCTCACCTGGAGCGCCGTTCATGCCGTGTCTGCGCGCGATCAACGACCCACCGAGCACCGCGCGTGGCACGACGGCCAACCTCATCCGCGTCTTTCGTTCGCCGGTCAACATCAGCCACGTGGACGGACTCTCGCTGCCGTCGCTGAGCCGGTTCGACGGGCTCGTGGTCGACGAGAACCCCGCCACGGCAGTGGGTACTGCGATATGGCTCAATCCGGAGGGCGTCTCCGTCGTGTACTCGGCGACGACCGTGATCGTGCGCAGCGACGGCATCCCGGACGGGCAGTACGGGCCCTTCCCGAACGCGTACAATCCGTACGCTGTGCGCGAGCAAGACTACGTCTTCCAATTACCTCGCCAGCCGACAGTTGCGGCGACGCCGACCGTGCTGCCCACGGATACACCGATCGGCGTCATGCTCAACGGCATCCCGTTTTTCAACAACCAGTCGCCGCGCCTCGGCGGCAACGTCATGGACCCCAAGTCCAAGGCGTACTGGAAGATGGACAAGTGCCATGGCCTCGTGGATGGCGGCGGCAACTACCGCTACTACGGCACGCCCGACTGCCTCCTGGCGGATCTCGGCGGACAGCTCGTGCCCGGCCAACCGTCGCCTTTGATCGGGTACGCGCTCGACGGGTTCCCGCTGTACGGGCCGTACACCGAGAGTGGCGTGGTGCCGACCGATCTGGACGCGTGTAATGGCCGCGTCGGCGACGACGGAAGCTACCGGTACCATGCGACGCCCGGCACGGCGCCGTACCTGATCGGTTGCTTCAAAGGGACGCCGTTGTTCGCGACCAACGACTTGGCGCTGCGTAGCCTGAGCTACGCGAACGCGATCCGCGTGGACACGCAGATCCCGCACGTCACGCAGATCTTCACCAACAAGTCGCCAGGCCAGTACGTGCTCGGCGAGACGCTGGACATCGTCGTTGTCTGGTCATGCGCCGTCATCGTCTTGGATACGCAACTCGGCCTGCCGTCGGTCGACATCCTGGGCTCGCAGCAGCCACAGCAGGCCATCTTCAGCGCCGCCAAGAGCTCGCCGACGCAGTCCGTGTTTGTGTACACGGTCACGGCGGCCGAGACAACGGCGCTTGAGTACAACTACGACTTCCGGTCGATAATCAAAGCCAACGGCGCGACGATCCTGCGAGCCTCCGCGGTACCCACGATGGCGGCCGACCTGCAGCTCATCTGGGCGGAGTGCAACCCGCGCTTCGCGTCCAAGCACCAGATCATCAAGGACGTGCGCGTCGTGCTTCGTGGGCTGTACCACCCCTACGCGTCGGACCTGAGTGTGCGCGTCTTCCACGGCACACGCAGCGCCACGGTGTTCGACCGCTGCTGCCTGAGCATGGCGTTCGGGCTGCCCGACAAGAAGCTCCGCGTCAACGAGGAGCAGATCGGCGTGTACCCAGACAACCCAACGAGCGGTGTCGGCATGGACTACGGCTTCCAGGACTTCCTGACGACGAGGAACTTCGCACGTGACGGCGGCGCGACGGCCATGCAGAGCTCGACGAGCGGCAAGTGCGTCCCGTCGAACGCGGTCGACGGGAGTGTGCACGGTACGGTGACGAGCCAGAACGTTGCGCGCTCGCAGGGGACGAACGCGACGGTCGCGTGGTGGGAGCTGCGTCTGATAAAGCCCATGGAGATTGGCACGATCCGCGTGTGGCTTCCGCAGCGGCCGGAGCGCCGCCCGGCGATCGTCCAGGTCGTGCGGGTCAACTCGAACGACGGCGTCACACAGGTCTATGGCTCGTTCACACTGGTGTTCACGTCGTGGGACGGCCAAGTGTACACCACGCCGCCGATCAACTGGAACGCCGTGGCCATGAAGCGCGACGAAGACGCCAGGATTGCCAACCTCGGCATCGGCAAGGACGAGTCCGTGGAGACCAAGATCCTCGCGGCCATCCCGGCGACGGAGACCACGAACCAGAGGCTGTACGTGGCGAGAACGCCCGCGGCGGCAGCGCTCTCGTCGAATGGCGCGTTCTCGTGGTCGATCACGTTCCTGGCTGACACGTATCTGTACGAAGACGGAGCCTTGCCGCTCGCTGTGGGCGACAACAGCATCTGCGACGGCACGGGCGTTGTCACACTCGCGCGGCCCTTTCCCGGGGACGACTACGACGAGTGGGCGTACGTGTCGCGCGACGACGATGGCCGCCCATTCACGAAGGCGACGGGCCACACGTCCATGTTCCCGTTCTGGATCCTGGTCTTCGCGGACACGTCCGTGATGAATTTCGAATCGCTCCAGGACGCGATCGACGCCTCCACGTGGAGCGTGCGCGTCGGCGAGCACCTCAACGCGACTCAACTGGTGAGCGTGAACCCGTCGGTCGGGCTCCAGAACACGCAGTTTGTGCGGATCGTCGCCGAGAACCCGTACGCGTTTCTCACGCTCGCCGAGGTCGAGGTCTTCCAGGAGAGGAACCACCTCTTGTCGCAGTACCCGAGCGGCACGCCGATCTCGACCGAGTACTATCCGGGCGCGGAGACCTGGTCGCCCGAGGAGTCGTTCCAGGAGCGGTTCGGCCAGCTCACGAGCGAAGGCCGCTGGACGCTGTCGATCCGCGACACGGTGAGGAGGCAGCAGCCCAGAAAAGAGCGCGACCCGATCCATGGCGCCGGCGCGGTCTCGGACTGGGTGTTGTACGTCACGGATGTAGCCGGCAAGACGCGCGCGTACTACATGGACATCAAGGCGCTGGTCAAGACGCTGCCTCGCCACGGCAAGCTGTTCGTGGCCGTTAACGAGACCGACACGGAGTACCTTGACCGCGACCGGAACGGCGTGCTCGACCTGGTCGAGGCCGAGCGGTATTTGGCGAGCTACTACCTGAGCTTTGACGTGCTGCCCGTGGCGACGCGCAGCCGCGTGCTGTGGAACTTTCTCGACGGGTACGCGCAGCACGGCGGCATCGAGATCCTCGCCGATCCAAGCGAGCGCCAGAAGATCTACCCCGTGGCGACGTGCGACCGGCAGTGCCTCGTGGATCTCGGATTCGATCCGTACTACTGGCCGGGCACGACCGGCGACCGCGCGCTCAAGCCCATGGAGATCCGCCGCGACCGTATCATTCGGTACATCCCGAACGCCGGCTTCACGGGGCTCGACACGCTCACATTCGCGATCGCCATTGGGTCGCAAGAGTCGGCGGTGCGCGGCACAATCGAGTTCCACGTCACGACGTGCCACGACAAGAAGTGCGAGATGAACCAGAAGCTGCTCGACCGCCACCAGTTCCACGTGTAGTGTGGTCCGCTGGCATTAGCGAGCTGGTGCTGGAGGCTGCCGACTGATATTAGTGATGGAGGCTGGTTCACGCACGCCTGAACGCTGGAGTTGTCTGGTCACTCACCACAAATGGAGAGCCGAGGTACTACCTCAGGTACTGCACTGCGTGCGAAGCACAGACAAACCAAAGGAGTGTCCGAAACAGATCCCAGCCGCCCCTGCCGCTTGTTAGCCGAAGCCACGAAGACGGCAACGTACGCACTACACCGCCTGACCACGCTATTCGCCTACCACTACCCGGGTTGGGAGCCCCTTTGTTGCGCAAACGCGGTCACTCTCCTGTACCGAGCGAGATGATTCCGAACACCTCAACACCAGTGTTGACCACCACGAGATCTGCGAAGCCGAGAGGAAGAGGGAGATTGGCTGGGATCGCCAGCAGCCGATGCGCGTCAAACTGCACGGCAGTGCCAAGGATATTCTGCTCGGGAACGGCGGGCACAACATTGGTTCGCGGCGCAACGATCTCGTTGGGCGTGCTGAGTCTGTTACGGCCGCGGCCACGGCACAGACGACGTGTTCGTGAAGACCACCACTCAGCTCGACGATGTAGATCGTGCCATTGCGCCACTCCATTGGACGGGAAGCGAGGGCCTGCCGTTCGGATCGCACGTACGCACGCCACTGGTCGAGACTCGCGGAGCACGCCTCGACGCCGGGGTCATCTTCATCGCGGTTGTCGGCGCACAGTGTCGCCTTCACGACCGCCAGATCCAGCTTCGTGCAGGTCTTCCTACTCAACCAATTCGAGAAATGGTGACTGCCACTTGCGGCGGGTCCCATAGCCTCTCTCTCTCTCTCTCTCTCTCCGTGGAGACAGGACAAGACTAACAGCTAGATGGGTGCATTCAATGTGAGACGCCGTCACGCCGTCACGTCCGCGATGTCGCTCTCGACCGGATCGCTCATGTCGACCACCACGGGATCTGCAAAGCCTGGCGGGAGGGGACGATTGACGGGGATCGCCAAGAGCCGATGCGCGTCAAACTGCACAGTCGTCGCGGCGCGAGGGATCGCGGGGTCGCCAGGGACGATGGCGGTGCGCGGCGCGACAAGTTCGTGGAGCATGCCTGGCTCATCGACAGCGAAGAACGCGTGCTGTCGTTCCCGCATACTCGGGCTGACGCGAAGCAGAAGCAAGCACGTACGCGACGCCCGGGCGGCTCGCCCAGTGCCGCGCTCTTTCCAGCAGCAGCGACCAGCCACACGTGACACTGACCTCGACCTTGACTGTCTGGAAGTCGCGCCATGGGACGGTTCGAGGAGGCTCACGCCGTCGCCGTAGCTTGCGCCAGCGAGCATGAGGTGGCGGTCCTAGGTCCCAGCGGCCTCCACGACACTGAATTGCAGTGTAAACACGAGGCATTCGTGGAGCCTCGTGGGCAGCTCGACGATGTACAGCTTGCCGTCTCGCCACTCCATCGCGCGCGACATGAGCGCCTGGTCTTCCGAGAGCACGTACGTGTGCCACTCATCGAGCGACGCCGTGCAGACCTTGACGCCGGGGTCGTCTTCAGTGCGGTCGTCAGCGTACAGCGCCGCCTGGACCTCCTTCCGGCCCAGCTTCTCGATCGCGCTGTTGATCCTGTCGACAGCCATTCGGCTTCTCAGGCCTGCTAGCCGCGTTTGTCAGTGAAATCAGTGAAATCCCCCGCCTGGTCCCAGAAGAAGTATTCCCATCAATCACACCCCCGTGGTGATTCCTTGCGTGCTGATGTTGGTTAGATAGATACACGAAGCAGCCCACGGTGTGTCGGTTGGTTTCATCTCTACGTGTTCGTATCCAATTCGTTCTTCGTTAGCGACGCCACTACTATCACGCGAGAACGCGCGACCGTCCGATATCCATGCAGCATTTCGTCCGCGCGCTCCGCTGCCGTTGTCTACGGGTTCTCGAAGCAGAAGTTGGCCGCGCCCTGCACGTCTCCTTTCGTCTTGACGAGCGCCTCGCTGGCCTTAACGCGCGAGAAACCCATGTCCATGAGCTGCCGCACGCGCGGCGAGCGGCGGAACCGGATCACGAGCGGCCGCGTCTGCGCCTTGATCATCTTCATCGCGCGGTCCACGGGGTAGTGCTGCAGCGGGTGGCCGTTCGCCTGGATGAGCAGGTCGAAGAGCCCGATCTGGCCGCACGTTTCGGCGCCAAACATGTCGCCGTTCACGCCGCGCGGGAAGCTCGTGACGCACAGCTCACTACCGACCTTCTCGAGGAACATGCCCAGGATGACCGAGTCTTCGTTAAAGCGCACGTCGTACTCGTCCGGCCCGGGCACCGAGTTCATCGAGATCGTGCGCGGACACATCGCGATCGCGGACGACACGGGCATAATGTCCTGCGCCGAGACGCCGAGGTGCTGCAGCTGCGCGAGCTCGATCTCGCGGTCCACCGGCACGTCGATGATTGACGGGCCGGTCGACTCGGGCAGCGACTGGGTCTTTCTCGCGGGTGGTGCTGGCGCAGACTGGTTCGCCTCGATCGGTGCCGCCGGCGGTGGCAGCTCGGACACGGGGGGCGTCGTGTTACTCGACGAAGCCACCGAGGACGGAGACAGCGTGGGTGAGCCGGCCACGTCTTCCTTGACGCTGGGCAGCGTCGGCTGCCCACCAAAGAGCGTGGACGCCGTGGTCGGCGACGGCTCGCCGTCCTCATCGGGCAGTTCCTGGATCATATCGCTCTGGATCGACGAGATGGACGAGCTCTTGAGCCGCTCGCGCAGCATCTCGTTCGAGCTGTGGCTGAAGAGACTCACAGACGAGTCCTTGCGCTGGTCGGGCAGCTCGTAGAACATGAGCACGATCTGGAAGCGGCCTTTGAGACACTCCACCACGACGTTCTCCCATGTGCCGAGCTCGAGCACGCGGCTGTCGTCAAAGAGCAGCCACGCCTTGTGGGCCGTGCTGTAAAACACGGCGATGTAGTGGCGTCCGTAGTAGCACACAAAGCCGCGCAGCCGGTAGGTCGTGCGCAGGCCGCCGTTCTTGAACTTGATGACGGGGCCCGACGCGTCAAACACGCGCGCGAGGTCGATGCGGTAGTCGACGTTGTCCATCACGCCCTGGACCTGCTCCTTCGTGGCCGAGTTGGTCGCCCAGAGCACCGAGATCGCAAAGACCATGGGGAACCGGTGGATCGTGCGCTCCTTGGCGTTCGTGCCCGTGCAGCCTCTCTGGTCGCACGCCGCGGAGACGTCCCCGTCCTGAAGCGAGACGCGGCGCAGCAGTTGCTCCATCGAGTCGTGCTTCTTGGCGTAGAGGTCGACGGCGTAGGTCGTGTAGACGAGGTTGCTGTAGAGATCCCAGTTGGTCGAGTGGTGGCACGCGTTGCACACGTACCGGTCGTAGATCTGGTGGCTGAAGACCAAGTGCGGGATCGAGTTTTCGTCGAACACGGCCTGCGGCGTCTCCTCGTACTCCTCCTGACTCACGATGCGCACGAGAGACTTGACGAGCGCCGAGGTCTTTTTGGTCTCGCCGATCTCGGTGACCGTGGTCTGCTGGTGCATGAGGTTGAGCAGCGCGAGCAGCGTCTCCTCGGCGTCGTACATCGCGCCCTCCTGGAAGTTCTTGTCGGCCGCGAAGAGCACGCTCATGCCTTTGCGCAGCCCGCGCGAGTGGATCAGCGAGCCGCTCGTGGTGTCGTCGTACTCCATCATGATCGCCTTGAGCGCGCGCAGCACGTTGGCCTCGACGCTGCGTGACTCGTCCTTGATCTCGACGTGGAGCAAAAACTGGCGCATGCTCGTGAGGTGCCAAAAGCTCTGGATGATCACGTTGAGGAAGCAACTGTTCTCGCCCGACGCGTTCAGCAGCCCGCGGTGCACGGACGCGCCCTTGACCCAGAGGTCGGCCTGCTTCTTGGTCTCGGGCTTGTTGGCGTCGCCCTCGCTCAGGCTGCGCGGCGGCATCACCGGCATCACGGCCGGCACCGAGGTCGGGCTCGCCGAGGGCACGCCGTGGACGGCACGGACGGCGACCGCCTCCGGGTCGGCCGTCGCGACCACGAGTCGCAAGTAGTGGACCCACTCCTGTGCGGCCGAGTCCATGGGCGCGTCCACCTCGAGCATGCGGTCCGCGCCGTCGCTCTGCTGCGTGACGCTCACGAGGAACGCGAACTTGCGGCCGTTCCAGGGCGCGACGCCCAGCACCTTGTACTGCCGCAGCGGCTTGGCCGAGAGCGTGTGCAGGTCGCCGGCCGACGGCTGGAACTTGAACGTCGAGAGCATGAGGTTGTCGCGCGTGAGCACGCAGTACCGCATGTGGCGCGGCCGCACGTTGACCATGCTGCGGATCTTGAGGTTGAGCCATCCGCGGTGGACGATCTCGCCGAGCGCCGACTTCTCGGGCGGGTTCTGGGACGGGAAGACCGTCGGCTGCATCGCCATTTCGAGGGGAGACAGATACACGCTCGCTCGATACACGGGGCTCGCTTCGGACACTGGGATTGGCGT
This sequence comes from Pythium pyrilobum, assembly GCA_023335905.1. NCBI lineage: Eukaryota > Oomycota > Peronosporomycetes > Pythiales > Pythiaceae > Pythium > Pythium pyrilobum. The sequence goes on along the minus strand of JAADVV010000095.1, from coordinate 6,668 downwards.
ACGGCGGGCGGCGCGTACGGCGGGGGAAGGCGCTTCCGACGTCGGTCGCGCTGCGTCTTGACTTGCGCGGTGTGGGATGCTGAGTATGTACAGTACAGAAGTACGGGAGAGAGGCTGGCTCTAGTTCTGGAGCACGGAGTCCAGCTGGAAGACGTAGTGGCATTCTGATTGGCTGAATAACGAGTTTGTAAATATATTCAGCCAATCCAACGATGTTCTGTGATAGTGCGTCAGTGATTTTACATTGACGTTGGGCAGCAGCCCAGCTGCATGTCATCATTTTTCAGCCAATGGGAGAGCAGACTGGGACATTTGGCGCCTTTTTTCAAGGTCGGAGAGGCGAGTCCCCGCAACAACTGCAAGTCAAACACTTCAGGCCTTTTCTGGACACGCCACGCGCCACGCAGGCGGTCGACACAACTCTCAGTCCGACGCATCGCCGTCGCTACCGCCATCGTCATCATCGTTCTCCTCCTCCGTCGCCTCGTCTTCTTCCTCTTGCTGCTCCGCGTCTTCCTTGTCGTCGCTGTCAGACATCTACAGTGGGCCACCACAATTCCAGATCCACCTAAGTTAGATCCAAACTGAAATGTAGCCATGTCGTCACACCATCGCGAACGGACAACGTACCTCGTGGCGATCCGGCGAGCCGCGCAATCGTCGGCTCGCGCGCGTGGGCTGCTCCACCCGTAGGCGGCGGCGTTTACGGTCGCGTGCTCCCGCGAATCGGTCTCCTCCTCGCGTCTCGCCCTCCTCATCGTCGTCATCGCCCTCCTCATCGTCGTCATCGCCATCATCATCGCCGTCATCATCGTCGTCGTCCTCCTCGTCGGCCTCCGACGCCGGGTCGCTCTCCTCGTCTTCGTAATCGTCGTAGCCGCGGTAGTTGACCGCTCTCCGCGCCCGCAGCGAGCGACCACTGGAAACACCGCCCTCAGGCAGGATGGACGCCATGTCCAGCCCCGTGCTGCGCAGCATGCGCGGCACGCGCGCCCGCCGTTGCGCCTGCTGGGCCTTCTTTTTCTCGCGTCGTTCGAGCGACTTGGCGACGCCGTGCGCGATCGTCTGCCAGAGCTGCAAGTCAGCTGTCTCGTTCGAGAACGAGAGCGCGCGCACAAACGACTGGAGGCTCGCGAGGTCATCCGAGACAGTCTCCCACTGCGAGCCATCGTGGCTGTGACACCGGCAGAGCCAGGCCGACCCGTCGGGAAAGTTGGCCGGGTCTTCCAGCAAGTAGTAGCTGCGCTTCGAGGCGTCGACGCCGAGCGTCTCCTCCCGCAGACTCTCGGGCGAGGTGTCGTTGTGGCCGATCTTCTCCACGAGCGTGTCGTTCTCGTCGAATTGTGCCTCGCATAACACTTTGAGCAGCGCCGCACGGTCGGTGACAGACACGTCGTAGTATGTCGACAGCCAGTCGTTGGCGTTGCCGCACGCCGCGAGGCGCCGCACGAGCTCGCCGCCGATCGGGTAGTCGCTGGCCTTGAGGAAGCGGATGAGATTCTCCATCCAGTTTTGGTTTCTACAAGTGCGGTACAGCGACACGGGTGAGAAGATACCACTCCATTCCGCGGTAAAGAACGACTGACAACTCACTTGGATAACGTGGCTCCGACGTTTTGAAGCAGTTTGGTGTGGAGCTCGTACAGCAGCGGGTGCTCGCGGGGCGCGAGAAGAGCTGACGCGAGCGTCTGTACCAGATACACGCATAGATCCGCGTCAGCTCAGTCACAAACAATCGAATGCATGCAGAGAAGACGTACGCTGATGGTGATGTCGGCTCCGAGCTTGAGCCCCAGCCGCCGGAAACGCTTCAAGAAGAGGAAGACTGCGGCAAAGTCGCTGCAGTTGTAGAGCCCATTGTACGCGCCGTCTTCTCCTCGCGGCTCGTGGGCTGGGATCCCACGCTCAGGGGTCGATTCGCTTCCATCCTCCTCGTTGTCGTTCTCGTCGGCTTCGGGCGTTTCCACCGTGAGATCGTAGGTCGTCTGGCATGGACGGCAGCGCCACTTCTCCGGAAGCATCTCGTCGTCGTCTTCCACGCCATAGCAGCTCATGTGTACTGTCATCTCGCAGCCCATACACTTGCGCTCGCACCGCGTGGACGTCTCGGTCTTGGCGCTATCGCAAACACGGCACTGGTCGCCCAGCAGGATGCGGCGCTGCAGCAATTTCTTGCTTTTCTGTTTGGGCTTGGACGGCGACGCTGCCTTTGCGGTTTTCTCACGGGGCCTCTGCACCACTGGTGAGGCCTCCACTTCCATCTCCTCACTGGTGGCATCGTTAGATTCGATCACTTTCTCAACCGCCTTGGTAGGCTTCTTTGCGACGCCGAACCATCGATCCAGCGTGTTCTTCTGCACGGGCGGCGGCGCCTGGGACGCAGCTCGTCGCTTCTTTAGCACAGTCGGCGCATCCGCCTTCTTGGTCTTGGTCGGCGCCTTCTTCTTCTCGACCGGCGCCACGGGCGTGGTCGCCGCCTCGGCTTGCTCGTCGTCACTGGAGCTTTTCGAGGACGGAACCGTCTTCTGCTTTAAGGCAAAAGCAACCATCGCGTAGCGCTGCGTCTCCTCTATCCGATGCAGTGCGTGGGTCACGCAGATACTCCTCCGTTCGCTCGCAATCGCCGCGCGCGTGCGCTGCCTTCGTCCTCGACTGCGGTGGACCCGCGCGCTTTTCGTTTCGCGCCAGATACCAATCAACCGGCCGACGCAAAAGGCGGCAGTCTCATGTGGTGCGTACCAAAAGAAGGTGATACAGTGTTCTTCTGTCGGAAGTTCCGGTGTCGTGTTAAACCAGTACACTGGCAGCTCCAGTAACAGCCGTCCCACAATGGGACAACAATAGCCGGCACTATCGAAATGACTCTTCTAAAACCGTTTTCCTGGTTCCTTCTAAACCCGGTCCGGAGCTCCTCGGGCGTTCGTTCGCTCGGTCGTCGTCGTCTCGCTGGGTGATTCAAAAAGCGAACCACCCACCGAGCCATCCGTCTGCGCTCGGGTCTTCCATGGGCAAGCACGGCGCACACGGCGACGGCTCGGCGGTGGCGGATGGGGAAACGCAGGTGATGCGTCCGCACTGTGTGGTGGCCACGCCGCCGCGACCGCCGCCGCTCTCTGTGGGCGCGGCGCCCGCGGCCAATGGCGTCGCGCAGACGCCGCCCGGCTCGCCGATGGATGTCGACTTTGAAGGCCGCCGCTCACCGGCGTCGTCGCCGTCGGCGGCTCGGCTCGGCCGCAAGCCCGTAATCTCCGTGTTCGACTGGGACGACACGCTGTGCCCGAGCTCGTGGCTCTACCGCGAGGGCCTGCTCGCCGGCTACGGGCTCGTGGACAATGAAGAGCTCGCGCCCACCGAGCCATCTTCGTTCAGTGGCGGTCCCACCACAGCCGAGACAGCAAATTCGAACAGCGGGGGAGAACGCCCCAAGAAGCGCAAGATGGACAGCGAGGACCTGCACGCGCTGCGCGTGTTTGAAGACCACGTGCTCGCGCTGCTCCACGCGGCGCGCCAGGCCGGGCCGGTGTTTATCGTCACGGCCGCCAAGCTCCACTGGGTGCGCCACTGCGCCGAGTGCTTTCTCCCCAATGTGTTGCAAGTGCTCACCAAGTCGGACAGCCTCCACGTGATCTCGGCGCGCGAGTTTTACGCGGACCAGTCGCGGCGCATGGGCGCGCACCAGTCTAAGCTCGCAGCCGAAGGCACGCCGCTCGCGTGGAAGACCGTGACGTTCGAGGCCGTGTGCGCCCACCTGCGAGTCGACGAGTTTGTGCGCCGCACCCGCGCGAGCTCGGCCAAGTCGCCGACTACGAGCGTCGCCGCCATGGCCGTCGACTTTGTGTCTGTGGGCGACTCGCTCTGCGAGCGCGACGCGTGCCGCTTCTTGGCGATGAAGGCGCCGTCCATGCTGCACAGCAAGACGCTCAAGTTTCTCGACCAGCCCAAGCTGCTCGAGCTACTTGAGCAGGTCAAGATGACGAAGGCGCTGTACGAGCAGATCTGTCGGTACGCCGGCAGCCTCGACCTCCACGTGGTGCGGGCGCGCTCGTCACTGCAGGTCGTCCAGCTGGAGACGCCACTGCCGACGGGGCCGGCGCAGCCCACAGCGATGCCCGTCGACCAGCAGGCCCGAGCAGAGCTGCAGCGGAGATCCACCGTCGCTGCCTCGCATCCTACTAGCCGTGGCGGAACCGCCTTGGCGTCCGTGGCCGTGGCGGCCAAGCAGGCCGTTGTCGAGGGCGACCAGCCTGTCTCGGGACCGAGAACGGTATTGTAACCCGATGCACTACGAACGCATTTTTGTACCAGCGTGGCTACGCGTGTGTGCCCGCCCAGACCGCCACCGAGCACGCGCTGTATCTATTGAGAGAGACGCCGCGACCACCTCGTCCTCGACAAAGGGTAATTTAAAATCGAAAGTGATTCTCCATTTCCACCACACGGTAGTACTACTACTTCTACGTACTACTACTACTATAGTAGTAATAGTCGTAGTAGTAGTTGCCTAGAGAAAGTCCTGGTACTCGGTGAGAAACTTGAGCACGACGCCGTTCGACCAGCCAAAGCCGAACTGCGGCGTGTACTCGCCGCCGGCGCCGAGTCCGCCGACGATCGTGGCGTTGTATTTTTCAAACATGAGCCCGGTCTGGTTCCACGCCGCGAAGCTCGTCTTGATCCACGTGCCCACGAGCTCCTTGGCGAGCGACTGCGACTCGGTCGTGTTCACGTGGAGCAGGCCTTCGATGAGGATGTCCTGCAGCGGCGGCCACGCGTTGGGCGCGTCCCATTGCTGGCCCGTCTCCTGCGTGGTCGTCTGCACACCGGCGACCTGGATGAGCCCCGACTTGCGCAGCGACTGCACGATCCGCGTGAGGCGGTCGTTCTTGCCGGCGCCGGTCGTTGCGGTGTGGAACGCGTCGGCCCAGAGTGGGTAATAGTTGGCCACCGAGACCACGGGCGAGCGCGTCTTCGTGTCGAGCACAAAGTCGCGCCACGAGCTCGACGCGTCGTCCCAGAACACGGCGTCGAGCGCGCGCGCGCGCGCCGCGGCCGCGTCCGAGAAGCGCGCGGAGGCGCTGCTGTAGCCGAGCGCCGCGTAGAACGTCGCGATGTTGGACTCGACGCGGTACATGATCGAGTTGAGATCCACGGGCAGCACGTTCTTGGTGTCTACGGTCGCGAGCGTCTTCTGGTCGCGGAACCAGCGGCTCGAAAAGTCCCACCCGCTCTCGGCCGCGGCGATCATGTCGTTGTAGAACGCCGTCTCGCGCGTGGCGTCGCCGGGGAACGACGCGTTGGCGAGCAGCACGTCCTCGCGGTACGACTCGGGCCGCGGCTCGCCAGCCTCGCCCGTGTACCGGTTGAGCGCAAAGGTCACGCCGTCCACCGTGACGTCGACGCGGTGCGTGGCCATCCAGTACGAGTACTCCTTCTCGAGCAGCGGCACGACGGCACGGAGGTAGTCCAGGTCCCAGTCCGCACTCAGCTGCGACGAGGAAGAGGTCGTCTCCTTGGTCGCGACGAGCCGCACCATGTCACTGAGCATCGGCGGCTGCGAGCGCGTGAGGTAGTAGATGCGTCCGCCGTTGGGCACGAAGCCGAACTCACCGACGTACTCGAGCAGGTTCTGGACAACGCGGCGCGCGGTCGTGCGCATGTTGCTCACCACGAGTCCTTCGACGATCCAGTACGAGTCCCAGTAGTAGCTCTCGCGGAAGCGGCCGCCGGGCACGACGATCAGCGTCGACGTCGACGAGTCACCGAGCGACGCCAGCGGCGTGGGCTGCAGGTACGAGGACACAGCCTGGCGGCTCGGCGCGCGGCCCAGCTCCTTCCAGAGCGCATGGAGCGCGAGCGCCCAGGACTTGTACCCGGCGTCCTGGATCGCCGCGATGCGCGGCGGCTCCGGGCTCGCCGTGAAGTCGGGCGGCACCGTGGTCTGGATCTCCGAGCCGGGTTCGTCAAAATGGGCGTTGAGGAAGTCGAGCAGCGTCTGGTTGACGTTTTCCGGGTGGGCGCGCAGTGCGGGCTGGATCGTCGCGTTGAACTCGGCCAGGATCTGCGCCGGCGTCGACGTGTTCTTGACGGGCATGTCCACAAAGTACTTGCTGTCGTTGAAGAGCCCGGCGAGCTGGACAGTGTCGAGCAGCGGGCCCTGGCAGTACAGGTCCACGAGCGCCTGCTGCTGGGCCGTGAGCACGACCGCGGCGGACGCCGGCGGCGGCGGGATCGAGACGGAGATGACCGACGAAGAGGCGCCGCCGTCCTCGCAGCTCACGGGGCTGCCGGCAGCGACCATTGAGGCGCCGCAAACCGTCGCGACGCCCGCGGCGACGGCGAGCGCAGCGCGGCCGATGCTGCCCAGTCCGTTGACGTGGAGAAGCGGCGTCATGGGCGTCAGTGGTAGCAGTGGCGAGGTCTCGGTCAGACGGCGAGCTTCGGCGATTGCGACGCTGGAATCGGATCCGCGAATGGCGCGATCGCACGCGCCGCGCTCTGTGTTCTCCATGGGTGGTGACACGATGTCCTCCCTTTCCGCCTGTCGGCGCCGCGTTCCCAGCGCGCTCTGGTTCTTTTCTTTCCCCCGTCACCTATTCGTGGCGTGCGGCCATCAATCGCTCGTTTGCCATCTTCAACTGCTGGGGTCGGCGGAATGGGCAGACGGTCGGTGT
>JAADVV010000094.1:0-28192 GCA_023335905.1 Pythium pyrilobum | reverse complement strand
TCCTGGGAGACGAGCCAGGGCAGAGACTTGGCGCATCTTTTTGAGGTCGAGCCCATCATCGAGTGGATCTGGGGCAGTAATCGGACCCATCCCATGTTCTCGTAGCACCACGCTGATTCAAGACTCACGAAGCCGCTCGTGGAGCGACAGGATCCGTTCGAGATTCAGGCGAGTCTCTGCCGACTCCGGGATCTTCGAAGGAAGGATCACCGGATGGTGCAGACGGGGATCTGGTGCCAGCTGCGAGCGTGGCACAGGATCTGGATGCGTTACCGAGATCTTGCCCGGCCGATGGCGCGGGCTGTGGATGCTCCCACTCGGCCACTGCTGAGGAATAATAGACCGTGTGGAGGCATCTGCGTGGGGGATCAGGATCGAAGGATTGCTGCATGCGAGCCCACCGAAAGTCGAGTCGAGCCACTATTGCGTGGCGAGTCGGTCCGAGCAGCATTCACCAGTGCGCGGCCAGTGTTGTCCCCAAGGCCCTGTACGAGCCGTTGAGTACGCTACGGTTGCAGCTACCGGTGCCATGATGCCGCGTGGTGCCGACTCTTGCGAGTGCGGGCACGCTGACGAAGTCAAGCGCGCCCCGTCCCCTCACGCCGAACCGGAGAAGCCCACCGCGACGCCACCGAAGCGGGAGACGAGGTACTGGCGAACCACCGGCGGGAGCTTCTTGATCACGAAGTGGCCGCGGGTACGCCCATTGTACGTGCACGATTTGCCCTCCACCTTGCAGCCGTCTGCGGACGCGAATTTCAAACACAGCTCGAGGCCATCCTTCTTCGGATTCACCGCGTGGACGTTCGCCGGAATCCCGCCACGCTGACCTGCTGCTGCGGGCTGCCGGGGCTGCTGTGGGAGGTTGCTGTGCACCGACGATGATCGAGCTGCTTCCTGAAGGGCGACATCTCGAGACGGAACACCGTCGATCGTAGTGGGGCGAGATCCGGGTTACTCGGAGAGAACCAAGCCAGCGCGCTTTTAGGGTCGCCGGAACCTTCGTGGAGTTGCTGGTCGACGAGGCCACGGTAGGCGTAGAGCCGTTCGTTGATCCAATAAACCAGCACGTTGAGGTGCGTCTTCGGCCAATTGTCGTACGCCTGGAGGGCTGAAACGAAACCTGCGAGTGTGGCCGCAACGCGGCGCGTCAACGGGTCGGAGTACATGTTGCAGTACGTGACCAGCCCATTGACGGGATCCTGGATAGCTGACCACGACTGGGGTTTCCTCGGGTCTGGGAGTGTTGCACCAGCACCGTAGTCCTGCGTGTTGACGGAGTTCTTCTCTTGCAGCGCCATTCGATCGAGGAGCGACAACTTGACCAGATGCATGATCGACAGGCCGTCAGGCCCGAACCAGAACCGGTACAGCAGCATGAGGACAGCCGGATACGGGTAGAACTGAACGGCAGCCGAGGCAACCAGGCTGAGGAGGAAAGCATGCGGCAACATACCTTGGTACTCGACGGCGGACATCGAGTCGTGAGTCTCCCGCTCCGTGCTGATCGGCTTGAACAAGTTGCGTCCCTTCTCAGCTCCGTCGCCTCATCGCAGCGCCAAGCGAAGGAGGTTGATGAGATCTGGATCGTCGGCGAGTCGCGAGTGCAGTGTGGCCATCGCTTGAGCTGGAGTCCTGACCTCGTACGTTGGACCCGACGGCGGACTTATTCGGGACGTAGCGGGCCGCCCCTCCGGGGCATTGCTGGCTCTCATTCGACTCGCACGATGACCTGCAGCAAGGCCTCCACCCGTGGAAGCAGACGCATCGACGACTGCAGCGACGTAGGAGTACCCAGACGGTTCCTCGCCCTTCTCTTCTTCTTCATCGACGCCGTAGCTTGTTTCGGAGGCCACAAACCCAGATGGAGCTCGCGGTCGCTTCGTAGAAGTGCGCGTCGTTGCTGCCGGGTCATGATCAAGGCGCGCGGGATCCGCGGCAATCGACTCTCCGATCAACGGCTGGACGAGAGGGGGAATCAGTCGAGCGCCATCAACGTAGTATGAGTACAGGAGGGCGTGGTCCGTGGAAGTTGGCCGGATACGGCCCGTCTTCATCTCTCGCCACTCGCGGAGCCCACGCTTCGGGGCCATCGACGACAACTTGTCTATCACGTCCATGACCTCTTCCATTGCCGGGCAGTTCATGGCGTCTTCGAGGTACTTGGCCAGACGAGCGTCGGCATCACGCACGTGTTCGCCAGTCCAGCGACCTTGGCACAACGTGAGCTCGTAGAGCAGCATAGTGAGGAGGCGAGATGCCGTAGAGAGGACGTCTTGGCGGAGAATCCAACGCTGACCGCACCCGAAAGCTACCTGGACAGCGATGTCGCTTGTGGCAATAACCTGCCCGAAGAGGACGTCACCATGGTGCAAGCACGCCACACCCTTTCCGAAGGAGGGCACACGCTCGGCTTCCGCTCGGTTCTTCGTCCGGGACGACACGCGTGACTGCAAGCGCGACCGAAATCGTCTTGACGGCCACATCAGGACTGTCTAAGGCCTCAATGACCACGTCGGCGTCAGTTGATGACACCACAGATGCGTAGATGCCTTCGTTCACGTCTTGCTTGACGTCTTCGGGTCGGAGGAAGAGCGTAGCACCGTCGGGAAGCTTGACCGCCGACATCAATCTTGATTGTTGTTACTGAGCTACGCTGCTTGTGTACTTGAGCGCGAAACTCGGAATGCGGAACTTGGCCGAGTCCGAGCGTGCGCTTTCGATGCAGTCCTACACATGCAGTCCTAAACATACAGTTGTTCTTCCACTAGTGGATGGGTGGTTTTCTCGAGGCTCTTGTTTCCACCTCGGATGCCGTGAGCACCTTCACTGCATCCGTCGGCCGCGGCTGGATGGGTACACTTGTGCTGGGGCGTCCCGGTGGTCGTCCGTCGTTACGTCACACACTGCGCTCGTCTCAGAAAACACGTTTCCTATCCGGAACGAGTTCCTTCCAGGAAACATCCATTTTCTCGCCCATATTTGGGATCATGTGGGGCGGCAAACAAGTCAAACCCCGCAATATTGGCGCCGTTAAATTTGGTCCATCGGTAAGAAAATGAATTTTAGGCGAGCAGTACCGTGGATCGCTGGCGGGCATTTCCTGTGAAACAATATTTTGGCCAAAAACTTAAGCCGTGTTCGCGCTGGTCCCAAAATGTTCCTTTTGTGGGAAAACGTTCATTTTGGGCAAAATGAAGCCCGTACACGCTCGATTTCCAAAATCTCATTATGACCCCAAAATGAAGCCTCACAGAAAACAGCTTGGGGGATGTATCCCAGAAAATGAATCTTGCCCATAAAATGATGGATTCGGATGGAAATCGTCATTTTAATGAAATGAGATTATGAGCGAACACGGCCTTGGAATGGCATTGTATCTCAAAACGTGGTGGGGTTTTCATCGTGGAGCGTTCTGCACCATGTAGTTCTCAAAGACGACGATATCTCACTAGCGACGCTCTTCTATTTGGGTTACATTTTCGCCCATTCATACAGAAAGTGATGGCAGTTTAATAGGGATAGGTCTAGAACTCTTCTATTGTGGTTGTTTGATGTGCATTCGGCCGTCGTCTTTGAGAAGTACAAGTGAGTATGAGATTGTGCCGATTAAAAATACTCATACGCGGTCGACACACCCATTTGTGATCGAAATCATATAATTGCTTAGTACATTACATTACACGTCGTCAACCAATCTTTTTCTCTGTTTACGCGTTTGCAGGGTTAGGGTAACTTCGCAGAGTACGTGTACCGAATCGTAGGTACCGGAAGGCATCAACTCAGGCTTCCGAGCATGAAGAGGTCCAGTCGGCTCGGGAGAAAGCCAGCCGACTGCAGAGGAGGATACAGAGGTCATGCTGCTCCGCTACATGAGAGGCTCGCCCAGCGACGACGAAGACGCCGCTGCACAATCAGAGTCCGCGGCTACAGGTGACGCCGAGGCGAGCGATACCGCAGCGACGATGGACGGACTGCGCGACACCACGAAGCGGCAGCTTGTTCGGCTGCACTTCCGCCACAAAGACGCGGCGGAGATGGCCACGACGTCCACGCTCGCGAGCCAAGTGATGTGGAAGCTTGCCTTGAAGATGTCGCTGCGCAACGAGAATCGGCTTCTCCAGCACTTTTCGCGCTCGCTCCTGAGCATCAGCGTCCACAAAGTAAGTGCGGGCGGCGGCGATACGTTTGTTGTCCGTTAGAACTGATTCTGGATCGTTGCGTTCCGCATGATTCTCCTCACATCACAGCACACAGATCGGATACACACAGATGAAGCCCAAGACGAGTTGAATTCCAGGATATGGCATTCCCATCCGCATCCCAAAATGCTCACCAACACGGCTAGCTCCGAGAGCGGGAGCGACGACTCCACAGACACAGCGCCAGAATCCGATCGACCAAGCGGGTCGTCTCGAGAATCCTTTGCGTCGACGCATTCTCTGCCACCCCTGCCCCCGCTCGTCTTTTCACCGTCCAAGGGCGTTCGCTTGCGCTCGCGTGGGACTTCGTTCCGCACGTACCTCAACTGGCCGATCAAAGGTGCGTCGGCGATCAGAGATACGCTGAAGCCCAGTCGTCTGACATCTCTCGTGATTTGTACAGGAATCCGACCAGGCTTGTCGGTGCGGATTGTCAGAACCAAGGTAATCACGTCGATGTCTTCAGTCACGGAGTACGTGGTGCACGTCGTCGACATGCACACGAAGGTCTTCTGGATCTCCAAGAAGCGCTTCTCCGATTTCTACGCTTTGCGCAAGAAGGTGAGTCGATGGACAGTGCATGATTTGTTTAATGAATCGATGCACCAGCTAACTGTTGGCTTCTTTCCTTCAGATTCGAGACTGGATCAAATCTGCGAACGCTTCTGAGGCGGAAGAGCTGAAGTTTCTACTCGACCTGCCGTTCCCGCGACGGAGGTTTCGTAAGACCAGCGCCGACACTGACGTCCGGCGCGTGAACGAAGTGGAGTCGTTTCTGCGGAACGTCGCGTCCATTGAGCCGACCTCAAGCGTGCGCGTCGAGATTTTGCGTGACTTCCAGTTGTGCCTGTGCTCTTCCGAGTTCATCCAGTCGCTGGAGAAAGTGGACACGACAGGAGAAGCGCCCGAGCCTAAATGGCTCACTTACGACCTGTTCCTGAAGCTTAACAGCGTCGGGACAGTCGAGGGCAATACGTGCTACAACTTTCTCCACGCGTTCCGCAATCGGTGCACCGTAATCGAAGCCGCTGTGTGCCTGGAGTGCTACAGCTATGCCGACACGTCGCTCGCTGTGGAGGCGCTCCGAGATCTAAGGACTGTGCTGACCAACGTTGAGAAGTACATCGTGGACCACCTCAGCCCCAAGTACGCGGATCAGTTTTCACTCCTCGAGCAGAGCGTGGACGTATCTACAGTGATTGACGACTGTGTATTCCACGCCGTGGAGGACACGATTCTCTTCCCGCTGAAGAAGGAAATCGCGTTTCTCGTGCGGAGAACTGTTGACGTGGAGCAAGAAGTTCGACTGACAGCCAACATCAACAAGATGCGCGGCCGCTCGCAGGCCGAGTTTGGGATTCCAGAGCACTTGCAGTCAGATGACGACTGGGGAAAATCGTGCCACCATCTGAGCATGATCGACGAGCGAGAATTGCCGTGCGAGAAAATCCAAGAGCTGCTGCGGTCGGCCCTCGAGATCTTCCGCAGCTGCGGCGAGAAAAACCTCGAGTGGCGGGAGAATTCCGCGTTGACTGCCGACGATTACTTGCCAATTCACATCTACGTGGTCATCCACAGTGGGCTGAAGCGTCCTCTCATGACCAAGGAATACCTCGGTGCGATGATCCATCCGTCGCAGATGCTGGGGGAGGTCGGATACTTCCTCACGATGTTTGAGGTCGCTCTCCAGTACATTGCTGAGATGTAGAGCGCTCCTCCACACTTTACTGAAGTACACATGGCCAGTTAGGAAGTAAAGTACTGATTTACGAATAATGCCCGTCCCCTTCACGAATTTGTGCTTCACGAAACGATCTCTATGCTGACACGCAGCCTCATCGCGCGGCGCGCGTGGCGCTTCCCCGCGACTCGTCTCCGCGGCAACCACACGTCGACGCCTGTGCCTCTGGGACAGCTGACCACCTCGCGCGCAGCTCAGCAGTGGGTGCAGGCGCTGAACACGGCGCCGTGTTTCATGTGCGGACACGCGGGAAGCCACCGCGTGGACTGCCAAGTGTCCGGATTCCCCCTGACTTGCTCGCCGGTGAGTTCCGTGCAGACATGTTCCTTTGGTCACTCGATTGCTTATCCCGTCTTTGCTTGCGCACATCAGGAGTGTGGCAGTGCCGCAACTCTCCAGCGAAGCCAAGAGATCGAGATCTTCCGCCAGATCTACGACGACATGGCCTACACCACGAGCACCGACGCGAGGACGCTCCTAACTACGGGTACGTGCGGTGCACATAAGAAGAGTCAGCCGACTGGCGTTCTCAACAAACCTCTTTTTGCTGTCACAGTCATTTCGAGAGAGCAGCGAAAACGGCGAAGACAGGGCTTCCCGGTTGTTGGAGCCGCGGCGCCAACGTCGTGGGAAGATTTCGCTCGTCTCTTCACGGATGATGCCCAGTGGCTTGGTGACGCGTGCGCCATCCGTCTCCTGTCCGCTGCTTACACCTTTGTAGGAACTCTGTCGAGCCATCTACCAAGTACGCATTAGAAAGTTGCCCTCCTACGTCTTTAGGCTTTGAACTGACCAGTTCGTTTGTGGATCAACCGTTAGGCTTGGTTCCGCTGGAAGCGTCTGGCAAGCACGTCGTGCTCCACATCGTGGGGGCCCGCGCAGAAGCCATGATGCCACGTTATGTGTGGGACGAGCTCATCGACTCCTTCGAGGATACGACATTCGACATCAAGCTGATCGGCGACCACGTAGTCCCTCTCGCACGCAACAAGCCTCCGGTCGGCAGACTGAGCCTCCAGTATTTCCCAGGCTTGTACCACCAAGTCGCGCCAGAGGACGATGAGCTCCAGTCCCTCCCAGACACTTTCGTGCTGTTCAACCCTGGTATTGGCCACCCAAAGCTGAAGGAAGCGTGGCGTTCGACCCTCGAGATAATCCTCCGCTCTGGGAAGCCCGCCTTGATTACATCGTTTAGTGAGCGCGACCTGGAGCGCGACCTCGCAGCTCTTCGTGGCATGGGCGAGGTCGCGGCCACAGCCTTCATCATACCCCCTCACGAGAATGCCTTCAAAAGCCGGTGCTTCCAACTCGATCCGAGCGACGTGTTCGCGCCCATCCAGACGAACCGTTTCGTGATGGGCGTCCGCGGGCTCCTGTGAAGTTGCGTCTAATGGACATACAAAAACGCAACACCGAAATGAGCTTTTCGTGGCGTGTCTAAAATGCGCGCATATCGATGATCTGAGCTGCCTTCAGACTCGTGGCCCGTGAGGATGGCTTCCAGCCAACAAGGAAAGAAACTGTACAGCTGGATTGTTACTGTTGCTGCATCCAGTGGCGCACCGCCTCGCCGAGATTGGCGTAGTGCACGCTAGGGCATCGCTCCATCTGTAGGTACGCCAGAGCAACGTAGAATTCATCGAGATGCACGACAGGACCCACGCGACACGCCGTTGGGGAGGCTAAAGACGGAACTCGCCGAGTTTCGTGGGCTACACGCTCAAAGAGTCGCTCTGCGACGACCGGAGCAGTATTGATGATATCGCCCGAGAACTTGACAAACTTCTCGAGCGTCATGGACGCTCGTTGCGTTTCCCGCTCGTGAGCTGCATCCCGTTCCGTAAAGTCGCCGTCCGCCACAGCGTAATACTCGAAGAGTGGCCACAGCACGGCCTCCACTTCTACTCCGACGAGACAGATTCGAGGGGGCGATGGGATGTCGCTATCCGGTAGCAAACCGAGGTCGCAGTAAAAGGAGAGCACGATCTCTCGCGCAGAGAGGCGAAAGCCACTCGCGGCATTGGGTAGCGACTTTGCGAACAGCTCCAACGCGCAGCAGCCGAGGAACATGGCCAGCGCCTGGGGTGTGAGTAGCCCATCACGATCGCACAGCCGGCCGAAGTGGTGGTGGACGAGATCGCGGGATAGATAGTTGGGGTAGAGCCGCATATCTTCGAGCATTCGTGACATCCCCGAGAGATGGAGACATATTTGGTTACCATGGGCCGCGACACGCTTTTCGTTCGAGTACTTGACCACGATGCGCTGGAGAGGACGATGGAACGCGAGGAAGAGGTCTCTGACTTGGCCGCTTTGCGACCAATTGGCGAATTGGCTCAGTCCAGTCTCCATGAACTGGCAATCCGCTGACGGAAAGATGGCACTCTTCTCTGTTGTAGAGCTCCCTGGATCAGGTGGCTGCGAGTCCGGCGGCGCCACGGGGTCGCACTGATACTCGTGGAACTCTTTCACAGTACTCGCGACCGAGTGCTCCGACGACGCGTACGTGTGTTTCAGCGACGACTTCTCCATGACTGCTCGCTCCACGACTGCTGTCTCGTGCTCCAGTACGGCAAGAAGCTTCTCCTGGTTCTGTAAAATGTCCTCTGACAATTGTCCTGCCCAAGGAGACCGGGCCTGGTGGAGTCCGCCGTCCACGACCTCTCGATGCACCGTCGGGGCTGCGGCACTGCGAGTCGCACCAAGCACGCGGTCTATCAGGCTTGACCAGAACAGTTTGATGCGATCGAGTTGCTTGGGAGACGACTCGAAGGCTTCTTTCGCGATCGCGTTCATGGAGACCACAAACTCGTGGAACAGGAGCCCCTGCGTGGCCGCGTACTCGGGTGTATTCCGCCGAACCAATCCATGGAGATCCGAACTCGCTGCTTGAGACTCACTCAACATATTCGAGTCGCTGAGAAACTGCTCAAGTTCGTGGAGAGCGAGTCGACAGCTCGCGGAGACGTCCCCTGGCTCCGAGTCCTCCGGCGACGTGAGTGGTTGGAGTTTGTCACCTCGAGAGGCGCTGGCGAGCCGCTCGAATAGCTCGCGCAGGCTCCCCGCCGTGGCATCTCTGCACAAGTGGACCAGCGCGAGGGGCATGGGAATGCCCCCTTGCCACTCGAGCAGCGACGAGAGCTGAGACTTGTACGCGAGCATCTTCTCCTCCAGGACGACGTGGCTCTCCTCCATTTGCTTGATTTTCTCCTCCTCGCGCAGCAGTTTCTTAGTCAGCACGTCCACGGCGACCCGCTTGTCCTGCGAGAAGAACTGAAACCGCTCGAGGTCGTTGCGGAGAACTTTGTTGTAGTCGTCCAGCGAGCGCGCGTACTTGTCGCGCTCTTCCACTTTGAGTTCGGCCATCTCCAGCTGCAGCCGGAACTCCTTTGCGCACGCCTCGACCTTGGTCTGCACACGCCACGCGTCAAACATGGAGCGCACCCACCCTCGCTCAGTTGCGCGCACGACAGTCGTGACGTATCCGTGCTTGACGAGCTGTAGCTCGGCGCGGTGCTCGCGTAGCTGGTCGCTCCCTCGCTGGACTTCGAGCCTGGAGGCCTGCAGTTTATCCTCCAGACGAGTCTTGGCGCGGGACAGCGCAAAGACACAGTCTTTTGCCTCGACCAGTTCTGCTTCACTCTGCTTGGCTCGCTCGCAGTCGAGTCGTTGGGCGTCGAACATCACGTGCAGACTCCACAGCGAGAATGCGCGCTGCTTACGGAGGCTCCGTCGTGAGACGAGCACGTGCCACAGCTTGGCAGCAGCCATAGTCAAACGGTGCTCGAGGGCGATCCGCATTTGCACGTGGCCTTGCCAGGCTTTCCATGCCCGAAGTGTGTCGACGCGGTCTCGACTCCGCATGATCGAGCTCATCAACGCTGCCGCAGCGTGGCGACACACCGCGGCCCGCTGGATCTGGGCTGCGTCGATCGCTTCCTGAGCTACAGAGACCCGCTCACGAAGATTCACATTGAGGGCGTGGTGGTGTAATTGCCGGAACGCCCGAGCGACGGCTTTGACCTGGATCCGCTCAGCCGCAGTGATGAGCACGGTCGCTGCCGCCACGCGTGCCACTGCTCGCTCGCGGGTGGCCGCTTGCCAGAGCCTGAAGGCGACTTTGAGCTCGTCCGAGCGTTTGACTGAGAGGAGATGGCGCAGCATCGTCGAACGCACTTGGACGCGCTGCTGCGCGACCTTCTGGGCCGACTGCGCCTCGTTACGCTGGAGATCGTCTTGAAGTTTCTGCTTTTCCGCCGAGAGATGCGCGAGCTTCTGGATCTTGGACGTCTCGGCGGCCATCTTCTCCAGCAGGTCGGCCTGGAGGGTCTGGTTCTGCTGCATGAGCTGCCGCGTCTGCAGCTTGAGTTGGTCCTCACTCCGCGTCGTGAGTGCGAGCTGGTCTTCCAGTGTCCGGATCAGCTCCTTGGAGCTCAGCTCGTGCATTAAGTGCTTCTGGATCTCCTCTTTCAGGAAACGGTTCTCACGGTCCGAGTTCTCGAGAGCAGCGAGACGCCCTTGGATACCGCGCGTGACCTCTTGCTCTTTCAGTAGCGCTCGCTGGCGACACTCTGCCTCGACTTCGAGCCGCCGCTTGTCATCGAGAAGCCGCTCGTACTCAGCCTTGGAGACGGATTCGACGGGGACGAACGTTTGGGTCGTGGAGGCTGGCGACGACCGCAACGGCCAACCGCCGCCCGCGAAGCGGCTCGACTTCGCGGCGGCAGATGCAGACTCCTCTCCAGGCGAGGGGCTCCCTGAGACTGCAAAGCTTGTGGCACGCCGTAGTGGCGGTCGAAGTTGGTCCGCTTGCTTCCGCAGAATATCTGAGCGAGCGTCGTGGAGAAGGTCGTTGAGACTCGTGGCTGAGTCAGTCTTCTTGTCGATGGACGTGTGTGCGGGAGGCATCTCGGGCACCATTAGAGCTGCTGCCACGGAAGACGACGCCGTGGACGTCGACGGCGGTGGGTTCGTCAGCACATTCTCCTCGGCTCGCTTGAAGTCGTGCCAGATCTCCTTGCGCTTCCACTCGTCGAGTAGTCGAGAGGAGCGGCGATTCTGCTCGTTGGCCCAAAACTGGGACGACGTCGACACGAGGGCGTGTGGCGGCGGCGCGGTAGCGTCACTTTGCTTCAGAATCCGACTGGAGACGGTGCCTGGCGTGATGTACACGCTCTGCCCGCGCCGCAATGCTCCCGTCGGGGACAGTCGAGACTCACCACTCGAGCGCTGCAGTTCAGGAGAGAGGGACTGGGTCTTGGACGGCGACCGTTGTAGCCGGGGTGGAGAGGGAGAGCCTCGTGACTGGACGGACCCGTTCGCTTCTGCGTTGAGGCTGAACTTGCGGTTCAGCGGCCGAGCCAACCGCGGAATCTGGCTCACAAACTTGGGGCGAGCTAGTTCGTCATCGAGACTTGTCATCGTCGTCAGCACATTCGTGTCGCTGACTTGCTCCACCGGTCGGATATCGTGAGGCTTGGCCTCGTTCTGCTGCTGCTGTGGCGGTGGGACGATTTCGGTGGCTTTCGCCACTTCCTTCTTGCGCTCTTTCGCTTCGCTTCGTGGGGCCAGCGTCGGTACGTACACCGACATCGGAGCAGGTGGAGTGTTTTGCGGCCGCGTGGCGTCGGGGACGTCGACGTCGACGTCCAGCATCCAGTTGTCTGAGAGTTCTTCCACTGCATCGTCGTGATGGGTACTCGCTTCGCGCTCGTCCTCCTCGACACTGTGGCTCGGTGATCGAGAGGACGCGCTTATCTCTTCGTCGTCGCTGTCGTCGTCAGACAGGTGAGTAGACGACCACGCGGCTACATCGCTTGTGTCTTCTTCGAACGCAGCCTCGATATCTTCAGCGTCCATGTTGCTGAACTGTACGCGATATTACTCCCGCAATCCGAGGCGCCGCTAGACCGAGCGCTGTTCACGTCCGTCGCTGCGCAGCGGTGATTGCAGGGACGAGGTCAGATGAGGGAGCAGAGAGCCATTCCGGACCTCATCGAGCACGCGAAACGACAGGATAAGCGCAAGGCGACGGGGAAGCTTTAGCCCCAAGAATAGGCGCGCAAGGGAAGCGGGCCAGGGCTTTCAGACGAGTGCACCGACCCGCTAATTAAAGCGTGGCCGGAAAAGAAGAGTGCGCGAACCCCAAGCTGTGTAAGTATCCCAGGCGGGTCGGTCTTTCTATTCAAGGTTGAACGCGGCTACGGCTTCCGAAATCCACCAAACTCTGTGACTCAAATGCAAAACCAAGCAGCATCCACCAGTGCGGACGGCGGACGCATCGCGACCACTCCCTTTCTCTCTCACACACCTATCGCGACGGGCTCTAAATGAGCTTCTTGCTCTTGAAGAACTTCTTCAGGTACATCACCTGCCACACGCCCATACCCAGCAGCACCGCGATCGACAGGAAGCTGAACCAGAGCACGCGCGAGTTGGTCGACTCGTTCGTGCTGCGCATGGCCGCCTCGCGCTCGCGCATGTACAGCATCTCGCGGTGGATCTCGTCGACCGCGTCCTCCATCTTCCGCAGCTCGCGCTCGACCGGCATGAGGTGCTCGCGCTTGGCGACCTCCGTGTAGTCCTTGGCCTCGACGCCGTGCTTGAAGTCGAGCATGAGGCGCGCCGGGTTCTCGTTCGAGTTGAAAAAGCACACCGAGTAGCTGCCGGCGGCGTCGGCGTGGAACGAGAACTTGTGGATGTCATCGGACGACGTGTCGATGTTTGAGTCCTGCTTCAGGTACTTCTTGAGCGGGTCGGTGATCACGACCGAGACGCCCGACTTGCCCTTGGCCGCGCCCAGCACGTCGTAGTGGATCACCACGAGGCTGCCCTGCGCCACCTCATCGCTCAGACACTTCTCGGCGCGGCGCTGCACGTCAAACTGCACGGCGTCCACGCCGCAGGCCACCGCCGCGGCCAGCAGCAGCAGCGTCCACGCGCCGAGCACGCTGCGTCGGGTCGTCTTCGTCGTCGTCGTGGCCATCGCTCTCTCTCTCTCTCTTTCTCTGCTCTCTCGCTGTGAGTTTTCGATCTTGTGCTGAATCGAAGCCCTTCAAAGAGAGGCCCCAGGGGAGCCACGCGTAATCCCGTAGAAAGCGATGATCGAATTGAACAGGATTTAGGCTCCCAAAACAGTTCAAACTGGTCCCACACCGGTTTTGGCGCGACAGTGGAAAAGCAGCAACATGGAGGCCGAGCGCGGGAACCGAGTGCGGCAATGGGCTGCGCTATGTGATGGGGAAGGCGGCGGACTGACGCAGTGGATATGCGGTCGCGTAGGAGTGGTTTGAGAACGAGAAGGAGCGGCTCGAAGAGGAGGTCAAAGAGGTGTGTGCGCGTGGGGTGCGGAGCCAGCCAGGGCCACATCAACTGACGACTGCGCGTGCCATCAGCATTTGCAGGAAGCCGTCTCCAACGTGCAGATTCTGAGCCAGAATCTTGACCACTTGAACGATGTCGTAAGTGCGCAGCGCCTGGACGTGCATGTGCGGGCCTACATAGCGAACTGGTGCTGTGTGTGTGTGGTTGGGTTGATACAGGGAAACGAAATCGTCAATATCTCGGCTGTGTGGGTCAAGTTTCTGCGGCAAGTGAACGGCTCAGCCAAGGAATTGCGGAAGTAGTGGGGAAAAGTGCAGCAGTTATTCGTATTCAAGTACAGCGACCGTGTCGTGGGGTCACGTTGACACTGTGGGCATGCTCGCGCGGTGCTGCTCGATGCGTTCCCGCAACTTCTTCAGCACGTCGGCCTCGAAATTCAGATGCGCTTGCAGAGGAATGGGGCCTCCAGGCAGCATAGTTGCAAACGACTCGGTTTCTTCTGCGCTATGAGAATCAGCCGCGTTACTGTCGACAAGGTGGCCTTGCAGACTGACCTCGCGCCAAACTGAATCGTGGCCTGCGACCCGCACGGCCTGAGCAGCTGCACGCTTGTCCAAGAACACGAGCTTGGCGGACGACGACTTCATTTTCACGTACTCAATCTCTCCAAAGCGGTGAAACGCCTGAATAATCGACTCGTCAGAGTGCGACGCATGGCGACGATCCCACTTCAGAGTCACAGTTCGTTGCGATTTAGAGCCTGCACAACCGATGGCAGCCCAGCGGCTCGTGAGATGCGCATCGAGCACGAAGAATCGCAGACGTTGCATACCTTTTCCGTTGCTACCTTCAGAGCTGGCCATGTCGACCTCGCTCTGGCGTCGCGCCTGCCGCGCGAGATTCTCCTGTAGTTCTCGCTGCCGCGCAATGGCCTTCTCCCTCAGCTTGGTCAGTTCATGGCGTCGACGAGTTTCATCGCGTTCGTGTTGCTGCCTCTGAGCGGCTCCCTGCTCCTTGCGCAGTTGATCTACTCAAATCAAACGTCAGGGTCGCTAAATACCAAGATAATGGGTGGCGTGACTCCGGCAAACGCACCGTCGCGCATCTTCCGGCGCTTGCTGTTAAGCTCCTCTTCGCGTTCACGCTGCCGTTTCCGAGCCATGAGCTCACGAGAGAGCTTCTTGTCATACTCGCTCTTCTTCTTCGGATCCAGCAGTACGTCTCGAGCGAGCTTCAGCTCAATGAACTTCTTCACTGCAAAGAACACACGAAACGACGTCAGACACCCAACGAGCGCTCGCGCTCGGAGCACCTGACGGCAGACGCACCATCTCCGCCCCGGTCAGGATGGTGCAACAACGACTTCTTCTTATACGCGCGCGCCACTTCCTTCTCGTCCGCGCCGGCCTCGAGCCCTAGAATCTCGTAGAGATCCCCCGCGATCTCCTCGTCCGCCATCTTCACTTGTCTGAGAGTCGGTATTGAGAGATACAGGAAGGACAGTCCTCAGGACTGGGTTGAGCAATGTACTGAAAAGAGCAACCTCTGCATTAGAAACGCATTTCTATCGTGATACTGGGTGCGCCAGTTATCCCATGGTCTCAAAAAGGAGTCCGGCAGCGAGCTCCACGTTGCCATTCGTCGATGCAAGTGCGGCCGCAGCCTAACCAAACAATCACATGTGAGTCCTCGTTTACGTGAGAGAAAATCAAAGGATAACACTTTGAGCCACGAACCCGCTGAGCGTCGAAGCCGAGGGCAACTAGACGCTGGATCTTGTCTTCTTGTGTCTCGCCACTTTGCCCCGGAGTTGAAGGCGCGACAGCTGGGCTCGCTGCAGGAGTAGACGGAACTGCCATAGCCGGAGGGGGAGTTGCTGGAACCCGTGGCTTGGTAGCCCCCACAGACGGATCAGAACGCTCAGAGGTAGGGATTTCCTAATCGAGGCAAAGATAACGTTAGTAAGTAAGCCACGAACCCCGAGCCACACCAAGCGACGTGACCACACAACAACTCACGTTCTCGGGCAAGAAAGGAACTTCATGACCGCCAGATGCATCCTGGAGACGCAAGACGTTCTTGTGCAAGTCGATTGAGCACTGTAGCACACGAAACAGCACGTGAGTTCACTGTCACAATTAGCACCACACTCCAACGTGAGGAACCGTATGTGTTCGCACCTGATGGCGCTTCAACATGTCGAGGCCAAACAGGAAGTCCACGCCCTAGAAATATCCAGCGTGAGCATAAATCAATCATTGCATAGACCTTTTCATGCGTCTCACCTGCTGATCCAGGATAGTGAAGCTGCAGTTGTAGAAGAAGTTCCCAATCTTCAGCGGAGCCATGTGCACCCGCCCGATGATGGTCGCGGTACCGACGCCGACAGCCTTCACGATTGCAACTTTAGCCTACTACGCACCACGCCCGAGCATCCGACGATTGGCTGAGTCGCACCTGACCGGCAAACCGCTTGTCCACCAATCGCATGATACCGCATCGCTCGGCGCAGCTCTACCCACAGCGACCGATTACATCGTACGTTAGTGATTTCGAGCTCTCTCGCGCCAGGAGCAAAAAAAACTCACCGACGACATAATGGTCGATTGGGCTCCAGAATCGACGAACGCCTTGACAGGCGTTCCGTTCACTTCGCACGGGATGTAGAGCATGTAGACTCGCGCGAACGCCTCCGGCATTTCTTCAATCGCGATTTCCATGTTCTTCTGCACATTTGAGAGACGAATGCGTTCTTCGATCTTGGCTTGCACAGCAGCATCAAAGGGATTGCGCTCGAGAGCCATCATCTAATTGGCCACGATGTGATGAGCTACTGTATCCCGCTGCCAACGGGAGCTGCCAGTCACAAACAGCTCACCTCCTCTTGTTCCTGGAAGGTTTTCGACGCAGCCTCCATGTGCATCTCTAGAAGTACCATCCGCACATCCTGCAGAAATGACACGTCAGTAAGGTAAACGTCACTCAACGATGCAGCCGTCAAACGTTAAAAGCACATACGGAAATGCCCTTGGCTTCGAGGGCCTGGCCCAACTTCGGATTGCCCTGCTTGATCTAGAAGTACAAACCAAACGAGCCATTTCATTACCCCCAGGAACATTTTCAGTCTGCCATTTTCAGAGGAGAGAATACTCGCGTCGGGAAGAAGCTGTGGGTTCTTCTCAACGATGTCCAGAAGAAGTTCAGGCGATGCATTCGGCTACCGTAGAATATTCTCAGCGTCAGTTGAGGCCACATCACGGGAACGCGCAGCGTTCATCGTACCGGGATATCACCAATACGCATGCCAGGACGAGCCGCAGGAGCCGAAGGTGGCAGCGTAAACGCATTTGCAGCGGCACGCGCTGGTGCTGGGGTTGGCGTCGCCGAAGGATTCGCCATGACCACAAGAAGGTCATCGTTTTTCACGCCCGCCACCTCGAACTGCGTACCAACGTGTCAGCAGCGCGCACAGCAAATCGAAGAGGAACTCACACTCACACTGATGTCGAGGCGAACTGGGTTTCCGTCGTGGAGCAGCACTTGAGTGGCGGCGGGGATGCCAAACTGCAACAAAGACACGTAGGGTCATTTCAGTCATGCTATGCGGACACAACACGCATTCGGCGGCAAGCCGTGGCTGCGGTACCTGTTCCTGAAGTGTCAGAGCGATGGAGCCCACGCTCTGGTGCGGCTCGATGCTGATCTGCGTGACGCGGTCGCCGTCGGCGGACGTGATCGTGAGGGTGATCGCCATGGAAGTCGGTCGGGCGGGGGCTTCTTGTTGGATTTTGGGTTCTGGAATGGTGCTGCTGGGACTAGGTGGTTAAAACACGTGTTGAAATCTTTTCCGTGACTCTTGAATCAAGATATCAAGAGTCTTGATACGACGTAGTATGGGCATCTCAGAGCTTCAGCCGCAATAAACCCCAGAAGGAAAATGGACGCGGCGGGCAGCTCGCTGAGCGACCTGAAGGAAGGTGCGTGGTGGCCTCCAATGTGCGAAATTACGAAAGGAGCGTGTAGACGCGTGACGTGGTGCTTACAGCGGCGGTGCAGTGCTGAAGGAGACGCTTGAGGCACGCGGGTCGCTCGGCCAGATTAAGGCGCGTATCCGCGCTGAGATCTTCGCGGCGCTGGACGACGAGGTCCGTCTTCAGCGCAACAGAGAGGTCTACAGCCACTTGCCACAAGACTGCTAATTCCGTCTTAATGCAGAGTGTCCCGAAGCCCAAGTTGTCCAATGAAAACCTCATTATCAACGAGCTCATCCGGGAGTATCTTGAGTACAACGGGTATCGCCACGCGCATTCAGTGTTCTTGGCAGGTACGATGGTTCGTTGCCGACCCAATCCAACGTTAGCTAATGGGCACGCTTGGACGCTAACATCGCCGCACAGAGTCTGGGCAGCCGCTAGAACCTGCTTTCCATCGAGATTTCCTCGCTCGGGAGTTGCGAGGTGCGGATGCGAACGGGTGATGATCAACATGCTTTGTCCATAGAGCTGGCTGATGCTGCATACAGTGGAAGATGATCCCAGATTCACGCATGTGCCGCTGCTATACGGCATCGTTGCAGGTGTTCAGCGAGGCAAAGGTTGGTGATTGTCCTGTCACTGGGGTATATCGACTCGAGCGCTTCCAAACCATCGTTGCATGGTGCAGACCAGGACGCAAATGTGGCGGCGCCTCGCTACGACTATGTCGACGGGCCACAGCGAGACATCTCTCCGCAACGGGCGAGCCCATTACCAGCGGATGAGGATCGATTCTTGACACGTGAGTACTTAAGTGTGTCGTCGTTTCGTACGTTTCTATTGTCTTGGTCACTGACCTCGCAACTACCAGGCAACGGCGCTGAGCCCTCACCCCTCATGTACCAGAAGTAGGGTCAAACTACTGCATGATATCCACACCAGGACCAAAGCCCTCTTCATTTTGCTGTTCAAGCCTTCCACAGGCGTACATAACCGTCACTACCAAACGTCGCGACGAGGTTTCGGTGTGGGTGATGCTCCACACCGAGAGCAGCACCATTGCTCACTTGGACCGTTGCTTCGAGTGAGCCCGACTCAACCGCGAATGCCAGCAAATAGCCCGTATCCGTCACGCCGTAGAGTAGTTTTCCTCGAGGCGACAGGATGCAATCCACGAAGTTGCCGACTTCTTGTTCGTTGTTTGCGTCTGTCTTGTACGTAAGCAGCGGCTCTCCCTCCATTGAGATCAAATGCATCGCGCCACTGCGCGTGCACATCAAGATATTCGTGCCCGTTCCTTGGCTTCTAGGCACGACACACACATTGATGACA
Source organism: Pythium pyrilobum (assembly GCA_023335905.1). Lineage (NCBI taxonomy): Eukaryota > Oomycota > Peronosporomycetes > Pythiales > Pythiaceae > Pythium > Pythium pyrilobum. The sequence goes on along the minus strand of JAADVV010000094.1, from coordinate 9,620 downwards.
TCGACTTCCTCAGCGTTCGACGCGTTTGGGGGCCGGATAGTCCGCAAGCATTCCGTTGTCTTCACATCCCAGACCTAGATTGCATCGAACAGACGTGTTGTATGAGTACAACAAATTCAGACAGGGTACAACCAGGGGCTATCTCACTTTGACGGTTCCGTCACACGACGCGGAAAGTACACGATTGCCGTCAGGAGAGTAGATGGCCCTGTTGACGTAACTGTGATGTCCTTGAAACTCCTTCAGCGTTTGGCCAGATTTGAGACCGTGGATGCGAATCAAGTGGTCAAAAGACGCCGTCAGCACTTGGGTGCCATCTCGCGAAAAGCACACGCTGTTGACGCTCTGGCTGTGCGCATTTTCAAACCGCCGCAGACATACACCCGTGGAGACTTTCCACACCTTGAGCTTGCCGTCCTCGCTACCCGTCGCGAGGAGCTCACCGTCAGAGCTAAATGCCTGTGCTGTCACTCCGAAGTCGTGCATCATGAACTCATCCTTTGCTTGGTACTCCAGATCTTTCCGCAGCTTGCACTTGTCGTGGTCCCACACTTCGATGAATCCATCTTTCGAGCCACTCGTGAGCATGTGTCCATCGCGACTAAATTGGACGCTTTGAGGCTTGGAAGACTTGCCAAACTTGATCTTTCCGGCCGACTTGCGCACGGCACGGTCAGTCTTTTCACGTGCGACTTCTTTTGGGGTGCCGGAGAAGAGGTTATAATCAGAGCCGGGCGCGATCAGTCCCTGCACAGCAACCAGAAGAACACTGAGAATCGTTTCACGGCCTAGACGCACGACTAGCTACCATACCTGGACATGTTGCCACTTCATCGCTTGGCCAAGCAGGGACAGCAGTCTCGAAGGAGGAACTTCCAGAAGGTCGTTCTTAAACTGATCGGCAAGCGCATTGCGCTTGTCTTGCTTCGACATCTCCCCGTAGGCAGTGCGTGCATCGAAAATCGCCTTTTTCGCCAGGTCTTCGAGACGGACATATCTGCGTTCGTGATCACAATGTTCCGTTAGTATCGCATTGATCGAGTCTGTGGAGGGCCCTCCTGTGAAGAGAAGCGTACGCACCGCTCGACGTTCGTCGACCTCATGCGCCGCATAGGCTCCGACGCGCGCAGTACGCGCAGCGCGACGTCTTTCTCGCGCAGCTCAAGCATCTCCAGCACGATCTGTTCGTACAGATCCATCATCATGGCCGTGTCGCACTCGAGTGTCTGCGTCTGCTGGAGCACGGCGTCCCAGCGGCCGTGGGCAATGTCGCTCGTGAACGCGTCCATCGAGTCAACGGCGTTGAGGCTGATCTGGGACTCCTCCTGCAGCGCCTTCATGGCGTGAAAGAGTCGGTTCTCCTTCAGAAATTGGAGGATGAGCCGGATGGCATCGCCCGCGTCCACTTCCGCGTCGCCCATATTCGTCGCAAGCGTCGTCCTCCACTGCTGCTCTCGTCTTGCTAACACCAGAGTGATGGTGGAGTGTGGTGGAGTTGTGTGGTCCACTCTATCATCCCTCCTCAAGTTCAAACCCCGGGGCCAAATTGCCGAAAAAGAAGCGGGAACTCACGGCAAACATGGAGGTGCTGAGTCGGTGCGTGTTCTCTGGTGCTCTCAATGCGCCGCTGCCATCGGCAAGTGTGTGCTGAAGTATCAAATGTTGGGGTGGTGGTGTTGTGTCTTCCTCAGGAAGCTTGAAGACACGCACGATGAGATCCAGCGCGTGCGCTGCGAGGTCGTGGAGGCCCTCAAGGCGTTCTACGGTGGCGCGTCGTCGCTCTCGGCTGAAGAGGCCATGAAGATCGCGTCAAAATGGTCCTCTAGCGCGCTTCATTCGACGCATCCGCATGCGGGAGAGGAGGCGAGCGCGCCCAAGATCGACCGCCGCGTCGACCGCTTGGCACACGCGCTGGAGGACGTCGTGGGCCAACTGCAGCTCGACGACGGTGCCAGCAGTAGCAGTAGCGGCGGCGCGCAGACGCGTCTCATCAGCTCCTTTGCCCAGCGCGAGCGTCTCAAGAGACAAATGGACCAGTCGCGACGAATGCTGCAGGTCGTGGAGAAGGTGACACAGCTGGACAATCTGCTCTTCGAGATTGACGCATGCATGGACAAGGGCGACGTTATCGGCGCCGCTGACGCGAGCGTACGCGCGCAGGCCCGCTTTGAGGCGCTCAATGGACTTAAACAGGACTCGACGACGGCTCCGGCTTCTGAGAACGACGACATCTTGCGCATTCTGAAGCTTCAGTTGCTGAAGAAGCAGAACCGATTGCTCCACGTACTCGACCAAGCGCACGGCAGAATCATGAGCGCCAAGCCAGGAGCGCTGCGCACGAAGAAGCCGAGCTTTCACGTGGCATCGACTTCGCCTGGTGCTGCCAAAAACGAGGCCTATCGCAAGCTGTGGCGAGCGTCGGACCTGCTGGGAATTCTTCCAGCACGATCGAAAGAGATCGCCAGAGTGCTCTCCCAGCATCTTCTCAAGCCACTTTTTGCCAGCGAAGGGGCATTTGTGAAAGTAAGCCAAGAAGTCGATGGGATCTCCCTCTCGATCGTCACTCCAAGCGAATCGCCGTCGCCCAAGCGATCGGGAGTCCAAAGCGTTGAACACAAATGTGCACAGGTCGTTGCGGTCATCCAGTTCCTGCACACCGAGATGTTGGCGTCTGATGCTGAGATCATGCACCGTGTGGGCGAGTTCATCTGGAAGTCACCAGGGAATCTCGAGTCCCAGCTGCTCTCGCTGCTGCAAGACAACATCCCGAAGGATACCAGCGCGATCAATGCGTACCGCGATGCGATCGGCCGAATGGTTCGTCACTCATCTATAACTGCCATGTCTTGCACCTGGACTATCGACCTCGACTGACACTTCGCCCGCTATGATATGATCTCCAGATCCATGAGCTGGGCAGTGTGCTGGAGCCTCTCGGTTTCATCATTCCAAAGAATAGCCAACTTCGCAACTTTGGCAGCCAGATCAACCTGTACGTTTGCGGCCGTCCGATGCTACATTTGCTTTGGGTCTAAATGTTTTCACACCTCTGAAAACCCTGTCAGGTTGTATGCGAAGAAGCGCCGGCAGCAACTTCTGACGATTGCTCGTGGATTTATGAGTCGAGAGTATCGCAACTCGACGAAGGTCACAGCGGCAACAGAGCGGTGTAACATCGACGCGTCGATCGGAAGTGGGAAGAAAGGTGGTGGAAAGGGGAAAGCAGGTTCAAGCGGCGGCTCGTTGGTCAGTCTCAACTCCGCTGTGGACGAAGTCGAAAGCGGCAGCTTTCAGATGCCAGACTATCGAGTCACGCACTGCGCTCACGATATCGTGGAGCTCGCGCACCAGACGCTTCTTGAATCGTGCACTCCTGACTCAGTGTGCGCGAACACTCTCTTCCACACGAGTCGAGACATCTTGTTCCTCTTCCGTGCAGTTGTGCCGACGTTGTACCAGAGTGAGATTGCCAACGATGCGAGCACCTGTATGCTCTTCCACAACGACTGCATGTACATCGCCCACCACATGCTCACGATCGGCCATCTCTACAAAAGCCGGTAAGTTCAGCCTTGTGAGCGCATTGGCCGCTGGACCACTCATTGATCGTTCATTCGTGTTGTCTCCTACCAGCCTCCCTTCTCCACTGAGCCAAATAGCGACAATGGTCGACATGGTCCCCGCATTCCGAGAGACCGGCGAGAGTGCTCTCACGGCTTACGCCAAAACGATTTCGGATGACTTGCGGGCGGGAACCAAGGCGTTTCAGGCAGGTTTACCTTCTCCTCAACTTGTGTCGCTTTTTTGCCTTTCAGCAGCTCTAATTTTCTGGAGGGAACTTTGGTTCTGTAGGAAAAGGGTGGTGTTGAGTCCAACGCTGCCTTGGAAGATCTCGAACAGTTCTTCAAGTCAACGCTCTACAAGCTGAACCACATCACGATGTCATGGCGAGACGGCCTACCAAATGGCGTCTACAACCAAGTTCTCAGGTCGATCTTGCATCCTTTCGTGACCAACTTCTTGGAGCAGATGCTCACGGACAAGGTAAGCAACAGAATTATATTGAAGAATGTCTTGAGCCATAATCAACGCTGCCTTTGATGTGTAGAAAATCGGCGCGAGTGTGGCTGGCAAGATTCATAATCTCGCGTCGCTGTTGCTTGAGGTACGCGTGCGAAAGATCGTGTGGTGCATGGATATGATTCATTTATGACGTTGTCATGCAGACGCAAGCGGCGTTTGGTACTGTCGGGCAAGCTGAGAAATACGTCCCAAGTCTCGGAAAGCTTCGTCGCTTCACAACGCTACTGGTAGGCAAACACCGGCCGTTTGGCGTGCCGCTCATCCTGTTGGGCACAGACACGCACTCACGATCAACGTGCGATTGAGCAGGTGCAGCCTCTCATTACGATTCAGGACCAGTACCTCAACGGAGATCTTGGCGATTTTTCGACACAGGAACTCAGCTCCCTCGTGAGGTTGGTCTCATTGCTTTGATGCGTCAGTCATCTGCGCTTTTTTTATTTCTCAACTAACAACGTTCTCTCAGGTCACTGTTCCGGGATTCACCCGAGAGGAAGGAGCTGCTGCGTCTGTTCGCAATACCACCCTCCACAGGCTCTGCGTAAAACACGGTCTCTCACCACACCATCGGCGATAGAGAAATGAGCAGTCTCAGTTCAATTACCATAAACGCTACCGAATTTGTGACGTCGGCACCGCGCCTTTTTCCCAAGTGATGACATCCACGCGTATCCTTAAATCCACTTCTTGTACCGGAAGTAGAACTGCAGAGTGAACGCAATGCAGAGCACAAACAGCCAAAACATGGGGTACCCAAAGCGACTGTGCAGCTCGGGCATGTTGTCGAAGTTCATTCCGTACACGCCCGTGAGAAATTGCGCGGGCAGGAAGACAGTCGTGACGATCGTCAGCGTGTAGATCACGTAGTTCATCTGGTTGGCCTTGGCATCCCGATAGTCCTCCGTCAGCAAGCGGCACATCTGGAGCTGGAGCTCGATATCGTCGAGCACCTGGACAATGTGGTCATGCACATCGCGAATGTACGCCGTGACGGTCTCGTCAAAGTCTTTGCTCTCAATCAGGTTCTTAAGCACTTCTCGCGCGGGCTTCAGCAGGCGAGGCAGGCGAAACAGCTCGTTCTTGAGGAAGCGCAGCCGCGTGATGTCGAAACGGTGCTTGAGCTGCTCGAGCTCATCTTCCAATTCCATTAGGCTCTCTGTGATGGCGTCGATCACACTCGTGATCTGGTCCACAATCACGTCCAGCACGGCGTAAGTGAGGAACTTGGCATCGTTGTGGCGTAGCTTGGAGTACGGGATCGTGAGGCGCCGGTTCAGCTCCGTCCAAATGTTGTTGTTGCTTCCTTCTTTCACCGTAATGACCGTGTTGTCGCCGACCACAAAGATCGCGACGTGCTCGATGTAGAGCTTGAACGGATCCTCGTCCTCGGCGTCGGGGCTGGCGAGCAAGTTGCGCTTCGAGCTCGCCATGTCGATCTTGAACATGGCCGAGATCGAGTGCGACCGCGAGCGCTTGCGGTGGCTGTCGACCTGGTCCTGGATCAAGTCCATACGAAGCACGGGAAACACGAGGAAGAGGTGGCCGTCGTAGCGGTCGAACTTGGGTCGCTCGTGGATCTCGAGCGTGTCTTCGATTGCGAGCGGGTGGAGTCGATACTTGATCGCGAGGCGCTTGAGGTTGAGGCTGTCGCGGCCGTTGATGTTGATCCAGCGCACAGAGACCCACGGCGGCCGTGTCGTCGTGAAGAATCCAGAGAGGTCGGTTTTACGAAGTGTGAACTGCTGGAGCCGCGCGTTAGAGAAGTCGCACACCGTCATGGTCGCGGGTGAGTATCCGGAAGGCGTCATGCGAGAGACCGTCGGTTCCTCAAAGAGATGCACGAGCTTGAGCTTGTGGACAGCCGCGTCAAATTGATCGAACGAGACTCGCTGCGAGCCCTTGCGATCGATACTGCCGACGAGCTTAAGGAACGCAGCGTCGTCCGCGCAGCGGATCCCCATCCCTTCAAGCGCGACGCGGAAGCCTTCATACGAGAGGAAGCCGGACTCGGCTGCACACGTTAACGATTAGTGAGATACCCCATCCGGGAGAGCCAAACCGCTATCGCTTTGCCCGGTTCATGTACCTTCTGGGTGGGCTTCCTCGAAGGCCATGCGCAGCCGCGCGGTCGTGACGTCAAAGTACGGGTCGAGAATCGAGAGCTCGTCGTCGCCAAACTCGGTTGCGGCATCGTGGAACGAGTTGTGACCTGGCGACTTGGGGCTGTAGATGAACGAGACCTTGTCGACGCTGAGCTGCACCTCGGTCTGGTGGCCCGCGCGCAGAAACTGGGACGGCGCGGACGACGACGCGGAGCTGTAGAGCGTGGGCGACGGCAGCTCGTCGCTCTCACTCTTGGGCGACGACGGCACGTGAATGCTCTTGAGCAGCGGCGTCTCCTCGTTCACCGAGTGGTAGAAGTCCATCGCGGCGCGGAGACCAACGAACTGACGGCGGCGACTACCGGTACCCGCGGCGGAGCCCGTCGCGCGAAAGGAGCTGCCGACTGGGTTATGGCGACGGCAACTCGCACTTCTACACACCGGCCGACCTCAATTTCAGTCGATAAAACGTCCAACGGTTAGCAATATCAGCCAATCAGAGTGTTGTGTATCAGATTCTACGAGGATCGGACCGGAATTTAACTGTAGGATAGAGTGGTACACACTATAAATCGTCGTTTAGTGGCTTCAACCTTCATTCGATCGACAATCACGGAATGGGTGATGCCCGATATGCCGCCTCGCGCCATGCTCAGCGTAGCACAGGCTGGACTCGACAACGCGGGTTTCCACGCCGGCAAAGACTTCCGCTATCGCTGGCACGTAGGGAGTGCCGCCGCACTTAGATCCACGCGCGCGCTGGTTATTCTTGGCGCCTGTCGCTGATGCCTCGTATCTTCTTCTGTTCTCGTCACCAACTCGCGGTTTTTCCTGGGCTTCTAAGCCACAGTCACGTCTCCACCTCTGAAAAACGGAGTGCTGCACAGTGAGCGAGCGGATACAGCGGCATGGAGCGGCGCAGCTTCCTCAAGACCCACAAGGCCGACGGCGCCGGCGCCGCCACGCCGTCCACCACGACCACGCGCCACTTCTTCCACGGCGTCGACCTCAGCGTGCAGCCCTTCCTAACCAAACGCGGTCGGAAGACGAGCCGCATCGTCAAGCGGGTCTTTGTGATTCTCGACGGTGTGTTGCAATTGCATGTCTGTCTGTCTCTCTCTCTCTCTCTCTCTCTCCCCACTCACATCCGCCCGCTCATTACGTGGCTGTTGTCGTAGGCTACCTCTTCTACTTCCAGAGCGCTCTCTCATCCGAGCCGTGCGGCGTCATCCCGCTCGAGAATGCAGACTACACGACGCACTCGTACGCGTCCAGCGAGCGCCTGTCCAACTTCTGCTTTGAGCTGCGGTCGCCCGCGAGAGAGTGGGGTAGCCTCATCCTCCACTTCCACAACTTCGAAGCGGGCAAAGTCAGCGAGGTTGAGCGAATATTCCAAGCTGCCGGCGCGCAGAGCCGCCACACACACGCGACGGACGCCACGCCGTCCGCTGCGTCCTTCGGTGCGCGCAGGAAGTCGCTGCCCATTCTGTCTCGACTCTTCACGCTGAGTCGTCGACTGCTGACGTCGCGCGCGTACGAAGAAGCCACAGTCGACGACGACTTGGCCGGCAACGCACGTGTGCAGCCCGTGGTGGGTAGCGACGTTGACACGGAGACGCATCATGGCGACGCTGATGGGGCGGATGATTGCCACCACCACGCTCCCACACAAGAGACCAAGAGCTTCATCTGCAGGACCGGCAAGGGTCCACGGAACAGTCTCGTGAAGCTGCAGTGGCGCCGCCCACTCGTTGAGGACGCAGACGAAAGCGTGGACAACGCCAATGACCTCCACCCCCCAGACGCGCCGAGGCGCAAGAGCAACACTATCGCGTTCACCGGCCGAGACAAGTACTCGTTTGCGCTGAAAGAAGGAGATTTTGTCGCAGAGCAGAACATCGCTGTCGAGCTGTGCCACGATCTGTGCACGAACGGCTTTGTGGAGAACTCGGGCGGGAAGCTCTTCCACTTCATGGCGCCGTTTTGGCCGTGGGAGAAACAGCGCAACCACACCGACCAGATTCTGCTCACAATGGACGGCGACGCGACGCCGCGCATCCGGTTCGCGACGACGCTGGACACGCAGCGGACGGGCCGCGCATTTCCGACCGCGGCGGATTGCCGCGGCGTGATCGAGATTTCGGTGGTGGAAGGCAAGATGTTTGCTAGCATCCAGATGGGCAAGGAGCGTGCGCTGTCGTTCCCCGTGATGATCACGAACAGCGAGTCGACGTTCAAGCTCAGCTCGCCTCAGAAGCCCCAGCAGCGGCTCGCGCTGGGCGCTGACGGCGTCGCGGACGGCTCGTGCGTCTCGTTCGAGCAGCACACGGTCGCCGTGCGGCCGCCGTCGCCGCAGAAGATCTCCCACGGCTCGGTCTTCGTGTCGACCTCGTCAGAGAGCCACTTGACAACGGCGTTTTCTCCAGCGTCAAGCCCGCGCCGACCGCTGGAACAACCATTAAGCAGGGCCACGTCACCCACCAAGCAGCCGAGCGCTTCGCTTCATCTATCGCCGTCGTCACCTGGTGTGCCTTTCGTCGGCCCCGCTCCGAGCCTCACCAAGAACTTGCCTCCATTGACTCCGACGCACCCTGCAGTCACACTGTCACCGCGGCATTTCGGGCCGCCAACGCCCGTTCAGCCGGTGCTGCTGCCGCTACCGGTGACGACGGACGTCTGCTTGCCGCTCCACGCGCTACACATCAAGCCGATGAAGCCCTCGATGAGCCCGATGAAGCTGAAGCTGAGCCGCGCGTCGTTCTCTCCAAAGACCGACATGGGCGCGGTGCTGCCCCCGGCCGCGGTGGCGAAAGCCGACTTGCTTCTTCGGCCAACGGTGTCATCAGCCAGCGGCTTCGCGTCTCCCGCACAAGCAGCTGCCGGCGCCTCGGGCTCATCAGTCGTAGCAGCGCGCACACCACCACTCGACCCGCCCAAGCCCAGGGACGTTCGCCTCATTCAGGCCGTGAGCCTCGCCGAGAGTTACAGCGGGAGCTGCCACCTGAAGAAGTACGAGCCCGTCAAGATGATCGGTTGCGGCGGCTTCGGACACGTCATGGTCGCGCGCCACAAGGGCACGGGCGAGCTCGTGGCGATCAAGTCGCTGAGCAAGAAGGCTATCGCAACGCAGAACCAGATCCAGCACTCGATGTCGGAGAAAGCCGTGCTCACGATGTGCCGTAACCACCCGTTCATCATCCAACTCCACGCGGCCTTCCAGACCATCGACCACCTGCACATGGTGCTCGACTACTGCCCGGGCGGTGAGCTCTTTTTCCACCTCTCGCAGGCCGGCCGCTTCCAGGAGCACCAGGCGGCCTTTTACGTCGCCGAGGTCTTCCTCGCACTCGAGCATCTCCACCGCAACGACATCATCTACCGCGACCTCAAGCCGGAAAACATCTTGCTGGACAAGCACGGCCACGTGCGGCTCGC
>JAADVV010000093.1:0-28224 GCA_023335905.1 Pythium pyrilobum | reverse complement strand
TTATTGTAACGTTAGCGCAGTACTGTATCGAGGAGGCTGGCGATATCAGGATTCCTGATGTCGCCAGCCTCGCTGCTGCGTTTGAAATCGTTAGCGTCGCAGGTCCGCAACCGCATCGCTCACGGTCACCGTGGGTGACCGACCCACCACAAGAAAAGAGGAAGAAAGTAAAAAAAGAAAGATGAACCCAGCGTGTGCGAGTCACCTCTCGCCACTGTTGGCATCATAACGGTAGAATACCGCCACTGTTGGCATCGGTATGCGGACAACGGTGGCACGCGAAGCTGCTTGACGGCAGCAGTGCTGCCGCAGCGCCGCAGCACTGAAGTGCTGACGACTGAGATCTGCGAAAACCGTTCAAATTTTGACGCCCAGCAATGGGGATTTACACACGCACACTGGGTGAACCCAGGATCTGAGCCGTTCCACTTCCATGGCGCTGCGTGGGTTTCCCACTGGGAAGTGGGGAAGGGGCGTCGATGGCGCTGGGGTGGCACAGTGCCGCAGTGGATGTGGTGGTGGTTGGGCGCCAAGAGAGCGACTTGTCTCTGGACCTTTGAGTGTCCAGCCACGACCCAGAGACACTCTGGGGCGTCTCCTGACTCTGTCGCTGACGCCAGTCAACAGAATGCACCATGTGGAGGAATCGCTGGTGGACCTTGTAGCTCATCGAATGAATTTGTTATGACAGTTTATAGTTCAAGGTATAATACGCTTTTAAAGAAAACAAATGGCTAACGCTTTACGAGAGTATACATTCCCAGCGACCGCTTTCTCGACATTTTTTGTTGGTGGGCAGTTCGGTTAGTAAAGCGGATAGGGTTGACCAGTTTCGTGCGTGGCTTTCGGGCGCCCGCGCACCCCTTGTCAAAAACGAGAACAACACAAAGAAAGAAAGAAAACAAGAACGAGACTAATAACGTTGTTTTGTTGGTTTTTGACACGTGAGGGCCGGTCCGTGACGAAGACGGGCCACTTGCGTCCAATGGGTTTTCGTGCCGCTGACTGCGGATCTCCTCCTCCTTGTACTGTCCTGTAGCTCCTCCTCCGCTTGCTTGAGGCTCAAGACGTGCCGGACCCTGGGCAGGCGGCCAGTCGCCTCCACTCCTCCTGCTGCGCATTGTTTGTTCCGAATTCCCACCGCATCGTCCGTGGAAGCCCACGCACGCACGCCACCCTACCACCACGCACGGCCTCCTCCTCCTCCTCCTCCTGTGTCGCCTCCCCCCGTCCTCCTCCTCTGCGTCACCGCCACTTCTCCTTCCGCCGCTCTCTTCCTCCCCGCGTCATGCAGTTTGACGCCTCCTCGTCCTCGGCCGCCGGCGTCTCGATGAGCCGCACGGCCGAGGTGCTGTGGGACGGCGCGGCGTCGCTGCCCTTCGTGCTCAAGCGCAAGCGCAACGGCGCCATCCTCGTGACCAAGCTCAAGCTGCGCGCGCCGCCCACGGACGTGCGGCTCGGCAGTGAGCTCAAGCTCGTCGGCGGCTTCCCCGTGACGCAGCTCACGCTGGCCGAGGTCAAGAAGGTCATGGTCCACGCGCCCAAGCCCGTGAGCCTCGTGTTCCTCCACCACGACGACGTCGTGCTCGACAACATGAGCTTCCTCAGCGAGGAGCGCGGCTCGTTCGAGAACGAGTTCCAGTACGACGACCTCCAGCGCGCGTCCGCGTCGACGCGGTCGCTCGACGGCATGGCGTACCCGCCGCTGCCCGAAAGCAGCGAGTGGCCCGACGACGCCACTGCGTGGCAGCCGCACACCGACTCGGCGCTGTACCGCCACCCGCGCGCGTTCTCGCTGGACGACGCCAGAGACTGCTACACGAGCCGCGGTGGCAGCTACGCGTCGACGTCGCGCACGACCGACTCGAGCGGCAGCCGCCGGCGCCGCCGCTCGCCGTCGTCCGCGTCCTCCTCGTCCTCTGGCCACCCGCAAAAGGTCTCGCGCCTCAAGCTCGCGCTCGACCGCATGAACGAGCTGCTGAACCGCCCAGTGCGCCGCTCGGGGCTCAACGTCTCGGCGGGCAAGAGCATCGTCGTGTGAAGTAGTCGAGTTTCGCCGTCCGAAATATTAAGTTATTAGTTCCCCCCCCTTCTCCTCCTCCTCCTCATGGCCTACAAGTATGCGTGACCTGCAGCCGCTGCGCGTAGTGCTCGTAGGCCTTGAGTTGGATGTGGAGCATCGCGTGGAATTCCTCGCGGTCGATCACGCCGTTGCCGTTGAGGTCCGCGTGCTGGAAGCAGCGCCGCATGTCACTGCGGAACGAGTGGTGGTGCGTGACGCCGCCGCCACCGCCGCCCTCGGCGAATGGCGCGAGCCGCGCGAGATCGTCCAGCGCCAGCTGCCCGTCGCGGTCGCCGTCCAGCGAGTCGAACACCTGCGTGACCACGGCGTCCCAGCGGGACGGCGACGCGCGCTGGATCACGGACCAGTCCAGCAGCGCCGCGCAGAACTCGTCGAGCGACAGCAGCCCGTCGCCGTCGAGGTCGATGCGATTGAGGAAGCTCTTGACCTCGCCCTGCGTGAGCCGGTAGCCGGCCGTCTCCAAGTACGCGCTGAACTCGGTGATGCCGACCTGCGAGCTGCCGTGGCGAGAGAGCTCGCTGAACAACACGACGATGTCCTCCTTGGCCTCAAGCGGGAGAAGCCGCGCGATCTCGGTGAACGCCGCCTGCTGGAAGCTGTTGAGCGACCGATAGAGCTGCAGACGCTGCACGAGCGTGCCGTCCAGCACGCGCGGACTCGTGCTCGCCGCGGCGTCGTGGCTGAGCGTCGGCCGCGCGATCCACGGGTGCTGCAGCGCCTGCTTGGCCGTGAGCCGCGCGTCCACGTCGCGTGTGAGCAGCTTCTGGACGAGGTCTCTGGCCTGCGGCGAGATCTGCGGCCACGGCGACGACTGGAAGTCGATCTCCTCGTGGAGAATGCGCTCGTCGAGCAGCGCACCCTCAAAGGGGAAGCGCCCGGCCAGCAGTCGGTACAGAATGACGCCGCAGCTCCACATGTCGGACGGGAACGAGTACCCCGGCGAGCGCTGCAGCACCTCTGGTGCCGTGTAGAGCGGCGTGCCGCGCACCTCGTAGAGCCGCTCGCCGTCGTGGAGGAACGACGCGCCGCCAAAGTCGGTCAGCTTGAGCGGCGACGTGTCCTTGGCGTCGGCGAAGAGAAAGTTCTCGAGCTTGAGGTCGCCGTGGAGGATGCGCAGCAAGTGGCACTGCCACACGACGTGGAGGATGTCGCCCATGTACATGGCCGCGAGCGACTCGCTGTGGCGCGCCGCTCGCGTGAGCCGCGCGAACGCGTCGCCGCCGACGCAGTGCTCCATCACGAGGTACACGTTCTCATCGTCCTCGTACGCGCCGAAGAAGTGCACGACGTTGAGCGTGCCGCCCAGCAGCACCATCATGCGGCCTTCCTGCTGGAGCGCCTGGTAGTCGGTGAGGTTCACGACGCGAATCTTGGGAATGACCTTGACCGCGAGGTCCAGATCCGTGCGCGAGTCCGTCGCGAGGACGCGGTGCACTTTGCCGAACGCGCCTTCGCCCAGCAGCTCGGCGAGCTGGTACCTGGTCTGGAAGTCGCGCGGCAAGTGGAAGTCGATCTCGCTCGGCGTCGTGAAGTAGGACGCCGTCTCGAGCGCGAGCCGCTGCAGCCGCGGCACCACGTGGAGCCTCTCGAGCAGAGGGCGCCACGCGCGCCGCACGCTGCCAAAGTGGGCGGCCTGCGCGGCACTGACCGAGATCTTGTTGGGCACGCGGCTGAAGGACGGAGACACGGAGGCCGCGTCCGTTTCGCCGTCGCTAGCAGCCGCCTCCGTGCGGACCGCGCTGCTCGCTCGCACGTCCGTGTAGAGCGGTCTCTTCTCGACAAGGCAAAGTGGCTCGCGCGCGAGGACACGGCCTGGGGGCCGCGCGAGACGCACCGCCGCGACGACGCTCGTTGGCCTCCGCATCATCTCGAGCTTCTCGGGGGATCGAGCGATGAGGGCGGCGGAGCTGCTGGACAAACGCCACAATATAGTACCCCAGGGTTCCATAATATTACTCCACATAGTACTACAGACATGAGCTTGGCATTTCCCACTTTCCACATGGCAGCATGTGTTGCTATTCGCACGCCATGGCTTCACTTGTTAGATCACCTGCGACGTGAGCCCACCACCAGCTCCACCACCGCTCGTGCCGGCCGCGGCGGGCGTGACGGAGTCTGCCTCTCCACTCGGCACTGACGCTGGGACGGCTTCGCTGGCCGCAGCTGCGGTCTCCGCTCGCTGGGGAGGGTGGTGGTGGACCACGCTGCCGCTGATGCACACGCTCGCCGGCGACAGCAAGAACAGGATCGCGTGGAGCAGGTCGAGGTCGCGGTCGGACGACGCGTCAAGCGCGTGCGGCGCCGCCTGGTGGGCGACGATGCAGTTGACCTGCACGTTGGTCGCGCGCAGGCTCGTCGCGAGCGACTTGGTCACCGTCTCGACCGAGCTGGCGGCGGCGGCTGCTGCGGTTGGCTCGGACCGACTGATGCACGAAACAGCGTCCAGCGTCATTTCTCACCTTTCTTAATCGCAGTGAGAACGACGAATCGATTGGGACGTACCCGCTTGAGGTCTCCGTCGTGATATTGATGACGGCGTTGCGGCCGCTGCGCTGCATGCACATGGCACCGAAGATCTGGCAGATCTCGAGCGGTCGCGTCCTATGCATTGAAATAGACGATCCCGTTAGTACGCGTAGCAGGTAGCCCTTCGGCGAGACACGTACGATCCTGCGGTGTGTCCTTTGCCACTTTCTCTGACTGTCGCCTGCTCGCCAGGCTGTCCGTTTGGCTCCGCTGGCTTGGACGCTGGGCTCTCGTCCACAAAGTTGATCAGATAGTCGACTTGGTCAAACTTGGTCGCGATCGAGCGGCTCCACTCCTCGATCTGCGACGCCGTGTGTAGTGAACAAAACAGCGGCAGCATCACGCCGCGCGGAGGCTCGACGCCCTCGGCGGTGTGGAACTGGGCAAGATACGTGGACGAGAACGCCTCCATTGTCCCCAGGTCGCTGCAGACAACACCGTTACTAAGCTCACGCGTGCTATGAATTTGCCGACACCAGTACTCACGTACGAGAATGTGACGAGGACGTTGGCTCCTAACAGCCAGAGGCTGGTCGCGATGCGAGCGATGATCGGCCGCTCCCCACCCGTGATCACCACCTAACACGAGTGAGCGTATCACAACGAACCATCGTCAGTACATGCGCCAAAAGCGTGGGCAGGGAGAACCAGTACGCACCATCTTGTTCGCAAGGAGCTGGCGCCACTGCGCAAAGGCCGCTGGGCCCCGGTATGACAACAGCGACGTGGCCAGTATGTCGTGCATCGGAGGTGCCGCAGCGTCACTGGTCGACTCCGCGTTGGCAGCCGCGTGTGTGCTTGCGTCTCGCCCGTTGAGCTTCGCCCGCTTGCGCTGCTTCTCTAGCTCCAGCGCGTCGGCGCTTTCTTTCGTTGCGAGGATTTGTCCGTACGTCGAATGCGGCTTCGACGTCGTCGCCAACCCAGCCGAAGCCGCACCGGTCGTCGGCATCATGAACTCGTCATGGCCGAACGCGCGCTTGTGGATGTGCACGTCCGCACCGTGTGACGGCTGCATGTGGCTGTAGAGCCCGGCGCTGATCTCGCTCCGCACGTTGCATCGCCCCTCGCGCATGTTCTGCAAGAAGATCTGGACGGCGAGGTCGCCTTCGGTCTCGCGCTTTTGCTTGAGCAGCAGCATGAACTCCGGGTGCTTGCTCATCAAGTGGTTCTCGATGCGTCCGCGGCGGCAGTTGACGCGGCTCCAGATCTTGAGCATCTCGCGGCTCGCGTTCGGGTCGTCGCAGAGCATACACACGATCACGTCGCGCGCACCGGCGTCGTCCACGGGCTTGCCGTCGTCCGTGAGCAGGTTCGCGGCTTTGAGCGCCGCGACGCTGGCGGCATCCAGCACGTTTTCGGGCAGCACCTTCTCCATGATCGGCAGCGTGTGCAGCCACCGCTTCTGGAACGTGAACACGCGCTTGCGCGTCGCCCCGCCACCGCCGCCCGTCGGGCCGCTCGCGCTGGCGGCGGCGTCGTTGCCCGAGTCCGCGGCTTCGGAGCGCGGCGACGCCGCACTCGTGGTGGCGGCAGACGCGCCTGCCGCGGGGCCGACGGCGTCCGTCGTGGCGGCCATCGCGGAGCTGCTCATCATTGCTGCGGTGGGTGGCGTTTTCGGTCTTCAGGTTGTTCCCGCTCGTCGGTACACCCACGCGGCGAACACCCCCCCGATTCAAACGAGGCATGAACACCCAATCACCCAGATGAAGGAACGAGTGGGGGATTGGGTGGTAAAACAGGTCGGACAACCCGCACCCGAATAGAGCGCGGCGGTATGTGTGTTTTTTGGGGGGGTGACCAGACGACACCCGTTGCAGCATCCAAACGACAGGCAAGACGGACTGTGCTGCGTTCGGTATCGTGCTGTCGGGGAGGCAGAACGGGCGTGGAGCCCGCGCATTCAATCATGTGGAAGACGGATTGCGGCGCGGAGAACGCGCTGTCGTACAGTAATGCTGGTGGCTCGTGCTACGATATCTACGAGTCGCTCGAGTTTAACCCGGTCGGGCGTGAAGAGAGGTCCTTGTTCCGAGGGAAGAACACCACACTGGCGCGCTTTCCCGAGCGGAGAATGATGGTACATAGAGAATGATGGTGGCGGCAACTTGCTGTGTCACAACAGAAATCCCCTCCGAAAACGAAGTGTGCAAGGTATGTAATTATGCAATTTCTAGAGCCTCTCTCACACTCTGAAGTTGCAGCGCAAAATCTTTACGTCCGCCGACGCATCGAATATAAGAGGTACTTGCCAGCTGCGTGCAGCTCAAGTTCGATTTTTTGGTCAAAAGTGGTGCCTGGCATACTGGAACCAAGTCATCCAGCCCACCGCGTTTTGCTCGGGGAGGGGCGACCCACCCCTCCTCCGCTCCGCTCCCCCCTTTTTTCTGCGGCAAGTTACCCTTAGAAAAGCAAGGGAAACAAACAATTTCCCCCCTTCCTCTCGACAACGCCAACGCCAAGAAGGAAACCTCGCGGAGAGGGAGAACAAAAAAAAAGTAAGGATGGAGACGCTGGGGAACACAACAACAGCGGAGGGGGCGGTGGCGGAGCGGAGAACCGCGGTGGAGAACACGCCCGCCGCCGCGGAGGAGAACAAAGCGGCGGTTATGGCGGTCGCGGCCTTGCGCGAACCCGAGAGCGAGGACAGCCACGCCGCTGCGTCCTCCTCCTCCGTCCTCTCAGTGGTCGACGGAGGAGCGGAGAACAGTGATGTCGAAGTGAAGCGCGAGGCGGCGGAGGCGAATGATGGCGACGTGGAAATGGAGTGCGACGAAGCCGCGGAGGAGCTCGAGACCGGCGACAGCGGAGAGGAGGAGGAGGAGGAGGAGGAGGTGGGCGTGGGCGTAGGCATGGGCGTGGACGTGAAGGAGCAGCGCTGTGGCGTGTTCCACGGCGCGCGCGTGGTGGACGTGGCGGCGCCCGTGCGCGAGTACCCGGAGGAGTACGCCAAGTACCAGATCCCGGAGAAGGACGCGGCCGAGTTCGCCGCCGGCCTGCTGGCGTCTCCGCTGTGGGGGAGCAAGCGCAAGCGGTCGGACGCCGAGGCGGCGGACGTACGCGGCGGCGGACGCGTCATGGTCGACGGCATCGACCTGGGCAGGCCGCTGCCCGTGGCCACCAAGCGCAAGGGCAGCAGCGACTTTCTGCGCAAGGGCCAGTGGACGCCGACGGAGGAGCGGCTCGCCAAGCTGTTGATCGAGGCCTTTGAGGAGGGGTACTTGCCCATCTACACGGGCATCCGCCTGCGCGGGTACCTCGCCGTGCAGCTCCAGTGCGACCCCATGCGCGTGTCCAAGAAGCTCTGCGCCGGCACGATCGACGGCAAGAAGATCCCCAAGAACTATGGCCAAAAGAAGTTCCGGTTGCGGAAAAAGCTGCTCTGGGACCGCGAGGAGGCCGGCCGCATCCTCGCGACGCTCGAGCGGCTCACGAAGGAGCTGTGGGCCGAGACGGGCCTTGCGCCGCCGCAGTACCTGACGCTCTCCACGACGCGCAACGCCGAGGACGAGGCGGCGGCCGCGGCGGTGGCCCCCTCGAGCCCCGTGAAGAAGCTGTCGCCGCCGGCCAACAAGTCCAAGAAGCAGAAGAACGGCGTGGTGTTCCCGATCATTTATCTGAACCTGTCCAAGAAGCTCAAGCAGGGCCAGAGCGGCGGCGCATCGAGCGTCAGCGCGTCGTTCATGTACGACAACGTGATCCGCCACTACGGCATCGACACGCCGTACGTCCAGAACCCGGACGGGACCATCCAGGTCGTTGGGTACGCGTCCAACCTCAACGACAGCGACGCCTCGTCCTCGTCCGGCTCGGAAGGCGGGCCCCAACCCGTCAAGGTGGACGGCGAGTCGCTCCAGGCCGCGTACGAGCTGCTCCACCTGCATCACCACTGTACATCGCCCTCGGGGTCGGCCA
The DNA here is from genome assembly GCA_023335905.1 of Pythium pyrilobum. Classification (NCBI taxonomy): domain Eukaryota; phylum Oomycota; class Peronosporomycetes; order Pythiales; family Pythiaceae; genus Pythium; species Pythium pyrilobum. The sequence continues at coordinate 19,700 of JAADVV010000093.1, read as the reverse complement.
CTTCACGAAGCTCGACGCCCACGCCGTCCGCAGCTGCTGACGCGGATCATCAAGTCCATCATTCCCACCAACGGCAGCAGCCGACGCAGAGCAAAGAGGAGAGCAAGCCAGCCACCGCAGCCGCAACAGCAACGACTGTACTACAAGCTACGGGCATCGGACCGGCGCCGACCGCCAAGCCCGCCATTCTGAGGCAGCAGGCGCCGCCCGTGTCGTCGTAAAGCGTCCGCCCGTCCGTCCATGGGGTCCCTCGAACGTATCTGTCGTTTTGCAGTAACTTACTTGTGTCCATGAGAACCACTTATTTGCCTCCCCGCCCATGTCAAGTCGAGATTCGCTTCCCTTCTTCTACGTCGTCGTCGCTACGACTACAGCACTCGCATCTGCATGCACGACGCTCCCTGCAGAGAGGAGCGACGAGCGCCAGAATAGCTTACTACGTACTGTATGTAGTACTACCGGTAGTATATACACAAACCACAATATCAATATCAATTTTTTTTTATTATCGCGATCAGCTAGCTACACTGGCAGACGACGCTTTCTATCGTGCTACTGGCTGGCACGCGCAGCTTATGCGACGTCGGCGACGCGCATGACGGTCTGCTTGCCGAGATCGTCGCTGAGCTTGTCGGCGCTCAGCATCACGACGCGGTCGCCAGGCACGAGCCAGCCCATCTTCTTGGCGGCCACGATGGCCTCGGCGGTCGTCGGGCGGCGGTCCGTGACCTCGGGCACGACCGGGTAGAGCCCGCGGTGGATCTGGAGCTGGCGGCCGATCTTCTTGTCCGACGTGAAGCACATGACGGGCACGGCCGGCTTGTACTTGGCGACCATGCGCGCCGTGTGGCCCGTGTCCGTGAGCACGATGAGCAGCTTGGCGTTCATCTCGTTGGCTGTCTTGACCGCCGAGCTCGCGACCGACTCGACGTCCGAGGTCGCCGGGTCCCATTCGAACTGGTACTTGGCGTGCTCGAGCAGCACGTCGGCCTCCTTGATCACGGTCATCATCGTGCGTACCGACTCGACCGGGTACTTGCCCTGCGCGACCTCGCCACTGAGCATGACGGCGTCGGCGCCGTCCAGCACGGCGTTGCCGACGTCCGAGACCTCGGCGCGCGTCGGGCGCGGGTTGTTGATCATCGACTCGAGCATCTGCGTGGCCACGATCACGGGCTTGCCGACGGCGTTACACTTCTCGACCATGGTCTTCTGGTACGTGAGCACCTTCTGGAGCGGCACCTCGACGCCGAGGTCGCCGCGCGCGACCATGATGCCGTCCGAGACCTCAAGAATCGCGTCAAAGTTCTGGATGCCCTCAAGGTTCTCGATCTTGGAGATGATCTTGGGCGCGATGTAGCCCGTCGGGTGGTACTTCTTGATGCAGCTCTCGACGAACGACTTGATCTGGAGCACGTCCGAAGGCTTGCGGATGAACGACGCGGCGATGAAGTCGACGTCGTTCTTGACGCCAAAGTCGAGGTCCTCCATGTCCTTCTCCGAGAGCGCCGGCAGCTCGACGATGAGACCCGGGAGGTTGACGCCCTTGCGGTTGCCGATCTCCTCCGTGTTGTGGATCAGGCAGCGCACGTCCGTCTCGCTCTCGTGGGCGACCACCGTGAGGCGGATCAAACCGTCCGAGAGCAGCACCGTGTCGCCGACCTTGACCGTCGAGGTGAGCTGCTTGTACGTCACGTAGATCTTGTCGGCCGTGCCGTCCGTGTGGAACGCCTCGTCGGTCGTGAGCACAACCTCCTTGCCGGCCTCGAGGCGCACCTTCTGGCCGTCGCGCATCTTGCCCGTGCGGATCTCCGGGCCCTTGGTGTCGAGCAGCACGGAGCGCAGGTTGAAGTTCTGGTTCGGCGACCAGTGGACGCCGCGGCACGCACGCAGGTTCTCAATGCGCATGAGCGCCTCGCTGTGCTCGGCGTGCGAGAAGTTGATGCGCATGATGCGCAGCCCTTCGTCCGTGAGCTTCTGCGTCATCTCGGGGCTCTCCGACGACGGTCCGATGGTCGCGACGATCTTGGTCATCGAGAACTTCTCGCTACGCGGGTTCTTGTACGCCTCGTTGTGGACCGTGTACGTGCGCAGTGCGGCGCGGCGCGGCGCCGACGTGGCGCGCGCGGCCTGCGCCGCGGCGGAGATGGAGAGGCAGCGGAACATGCTCGGGGCTTCGGGGGCTTCGTCGGGGGAGCTTCGCCGGTAGAGAGCGAATCTGGAAGTGAGGCGTGTTTGCGCCGCTGGTGCTTGGGCGACCGATCCGCCCTTCGGTTGGTGCTTGGGTTTTCAGGAGCCGCTCGCACGCAGCCGCGACGTCATCCCCGAACCCGCGTCGGGCGGGCGATTCAAGACACAAAAACCCACGGACCCGACCCGTTTAACACGGGACATACAATGATCAAGTGAGGACGATGGGACGGGTTGACCGAAGAGAACACAGAGTGGTGGGTTTGTCGGGTTTCGATGACCTGTGGGTCAGACCCGTTGACGCCCTTCACACAGATGTGTGCATCACTCATCTCCAAGCAGCAAACAGCTGGTGGTCGAAGCAACCGTGTTTTGTTATGTTTCACGAACCGAAACACTCTTAACACAAACTTTCCGGCGATCCACAGTTTGGGTGAAAACCCCTGAGGGCAATTCGCTTCTAACGTCCGATACCAACCGCTACTTGACTCTCGATACGAACTTGTACTGGTTCAACTGCCGAAGAGCTCCCTTCTGGACCATGGCGCGGATGGCGCGCTGGATCGCATTCGGGTTGAAGCCCTGCGCCTCGAGGCGGCTGTAGAGCGCGCTGGTTTCGACGCGCGCGCCGATGCGCAGGGTGCGGTTGATGCTCTGCTCCACCTCCTGCGCCTTCTCGTGGAAGCTGCCGAAGAGGCCCTGCGTGCCGCCGTCCTTGGCGGCGTTCATGGTCGACACGCTAAACATGCGGATCGCCTCGCGCACGTGCTCGGCCTGCGCCTCGTTCTGGAGCTTCATCTTGGCCAGCGCCTCGGAGATGCGCACGAGCGCCTCGAGCTGGCGCACGGTCACGGGGATCGTCGTCTCGCCGCCCTGGTTGCGCCGCACGTCGTCGCGCACGCCGACGTAATAGTCCTGCAGCGCCTGCGCGGCGCCCACCGAGAGCCGCGGCGCGCACCGCGTGCGGCAGTACGTGATGAACTTTTTGAGCAGCCACGGCTCGTACTCACCCGTCTTCTCGTCGCCGACCTCGGGCTTGTTGATGTTGTTGGTCGCCGACTGCGCGTTCGTATGGATGCGCACGACGTGGGCCGCCATTTGCCGGTCGCGCGCGTCGTCCTGGATGTCGCGCACGATAAAGATCATGTCGAACCGCGAGAGGATCGTGCTCATGAGGTCGATGTTCTCGGACGCGCTGCGCATGTCGTCGTAGCGGCCAAAGACCGGGTTGGCCGCGGCGAGCACGGACGCGCGCGAGTTGAGGATGGTCGTGATGCCGGCCTTGGCGATCGAGATCGTCTGCTGCTCCATGGCCTCGTGGATCGCGACGCGGTCCGACTCACGCATCTTGTCAAACTCGTCGATGCACACGACGCCACCGTCGGCGAGCACCATCGCGCCGCCCTCGAGGTAGAACTCGCCCTTGGCGTCTTTGATCACGGACGCCGTGAGACCGGCGGCGCTGCTGCCTTTGCCCGATGTGTACACGCCCACGGGCGCCACTTTCTCGGTGAATTTGAGGAACTGACTCTTGGCCGTCGACGGGTCGCCGAGAAGTAGCACGTTGATGTCGCCACGCAGCTATATACACACACAAAGGGGGGGAAGCGCGCGTTAGTCGAGGGCCATCGCGTCATGCGACATACTTCAATAGTCGACGTACGATCATGCCGTCGGGGAGCCGTTTCCGCGAGCCACCGACGAGCAGACACGCGATGGCCTTCTTGATGTTGGTCGTGTAGTCGCCGTAGATGGACGGCGCGATGCTGCTCGCGAGCTTGTCGTAGAGCGCCGGATCGCGCGCCATCTCGTGGAACTTTTCTTCCTCGGCGGGCGAGAACGTCGCCTTCGCTCGGCCCGCGCCCTCTTCGTCGACCTGTTACAGAGAGAGCAACCAAGTCAGCACAGCGCTGGAGGACGTGGCACAACGGGCGCGTCGTAATGCGAACCTCAATGCCCACGACGCGCAGATACAGTTGGCGGATCGCGACGGCGCCGATCTGCCGCGTGCCGGCGTTGACCACACTCGTGATGCCCACGACTGACACGCGCGTGCCCGGTGACGCGCGGTCCACGAGGTTCCGGTCGGCGATGAGCGCCAGGTTGCGCGGCATCTCACCGGTGGGCACAACCTCTGGGTTTTCCTGCAGCTTGAGCGTCTGCTGGTCGACGTAGTCGCACCGGTCGGGCACGATGATGTACGAGTCCTGTGGACACTGGTCGCCCGTGGCGTCGTCCTCGCGGTTGCGGTCACACACGCGCGGGATGTTGACGCCGCCCATGCCCGACACGGCGACGCGCTTGGTGTTGCCGCAGTTCTTGCAGCGCAGCGTCGCGGCCACGCACTTTGTCCGCACGCGCGTGGCGCTGATGATGATACCTGGCACCTTGACGAGCTTGTTGATCTCCTGCGCGTGCACGTGGCGCAGCGCCACGGGCGCTTGGTCGCTCGTGAGCATGACCTGGATGTCCGGCAGCATCTTGATGTTGACAGGCTCGTTCGCGTCGCCCGTGGCGCCATCGTACTGGCCGCCGGCCTGTGCTTCGCTGCGGTTGAGCACGAGCAGGTACGCGAGCATCTCTTTGGCGGCGTTCTCGAGCAGCGGCAGATAGTCCTTCGGGTTCTTGAGGATCAGGTCCTGCAGGAACTGGTCGTACGTGGAGAGGTGCGTGAGGTTCATCGTGAAGAAGAAGCTGTTGCGGCGGAAGTTGGCGATGAGCTGCTCGCGGTAGTAGAAGATGGTGCCCACGCGGAAGTTGCGCAGGAACTCGAGCAGCCGCTTCTGGATCGCGATGGGCGACGTCTCCTGCGCGTCGCGCGCGGCCACGACGGACGCGCTCTCCATGCCCATGGAGGACACGCGGCCGGCGTCCCAGTCCATGGTGGATGTGTAGCGGAGAAGACGAAGAGCGGAGGACGCAGCGAGAGAGAGAGAGAGAGAGAGAGAGAGAGAGAGGCGGGCGCTGCGCCGGCGGTTGTGTTCGTTGTTGACAGTGAGCTGCGGTTGCATTCCCGCGCAAAATGGTCCGAGGAGCTCTTTTCGACATTTCCGACATTACCGACTGTCATAAAAAATGATTCCTCGATTTTGTGTCGTCTTGATTTGTGAATTGCGTAAAATGAGTCGCAAATGTTAGGAGCGGGAGCGTTTCCAACAGTCGAGGGGAATCTCCTCGAGGTGTTTTATTCACAGTGTGTGCGGCTGAGGATGCAGCTGGGGGGTGCATCAGGTTTCGCAGGCTGCGCGAACTTCGACACCACCGCGTCATCCATGTCACTTCGCTTGTTTTCGTTGTTGGCGTTGTTTTTGCGTCATTCGCCAACAATCTTCGAAACCGCGACCCCGAATCCCAACATGGCCGGTGCGTCCCCACGCGTTCTCCTCCATGTATGTTACACGCCGCGTCTAATGCTACCCCCCGCCTTTTCCCTTCTCCCTCCCTGCAGCCAAGTACCAGCTCGTGCTCATCCGCCATGGCGAGAGCCAATGGAACGTCGACAACCGCTTCACGGGCTGGCACGACGTGCCGCTCTCGGCCACGGGTGCGTCTGTCTACAAACTGTCGTTGGCGAAACTGAAGATGGTGTTTTTGTTTTTTTCACCGGCCACTCACGTCTCGCACTCTCTGTGGTTGCCCATGCAGGCGAGAAGGAGTCGCACGACGCCGGCAAGGTGCTCAAGGAGGCCGGCTTCCAGTTCGACCTCGCGTACACGTCGGTGCTCAAGCGCGCGATCAAGACGCTGTGGAACATTTTGGAGGAGATGGACCGCATGTGGCTCCCCGTGGTGCGCTGCTGGAAGCTCAACGAGCGCCACTACGGCGCGCTCACGGGCCTTAACAAGCAGGAGACGGTCGAGAAGCACGGCCTCGAGCAGGTCATGGTCTGGCGCCGCTCGTACGCGATCCCGCCGCCGGCGCTGGACGCCGCGAGCCCGTTCTACCCGGGCAACGACGTCAAGTACGCCGACGTGCCCAAGGAGGAGCTCCCGTTCACTGAGTCGCTCGCGACCACGGGCGACCGCGTCGTGCCGTACTGGGAGAACGTGATCGTGCCGTCGATCAAGGCCGGCAAGAAGGTGCTCATCGCCGCGCACGGCAACAGCCTGCGCGCGCTCGTCAAGCACCTCGACAACATCTCGGAGGACACGATCACGGGGCTCAACATCCCCACGGGCGTGCCGCTCGTCTACGATTTGGACGAGAACTTCAAGCCCGTGCCGCACAAGGACGCCATCGCGCCGCTCACGGCCCGCTACGTCGGCAACCAGGACGAGATCAAGGCCCGCATCGCCGGCGTCGCCAACCAGACCAAAGCCCACTAGGCCTTGGTCTCTGCGACACACCCTTCGGTGGAGGGGAGGGAGCAAGGGGAGGAGCAGACCATCAAGGAGATCTCCTCCCCGCCCCCTCCCCCCCCCCATTCTCTCCCTCCATGCCAGAGCCGCTCCTCTCTTTTCTACTACATGACAACCACCAACAGCACTTTCAAATGTCGTGGTCTCCCCTCCGCTGCGCTCGTATTCGCTCTACGTGTGTCTTTGCCACTTCCCCCCTCCTCTTCTCCTCTCTTGCTGCGCTCCTCCTCTATATTAACAACTGCCTATCAACTGCTCGTCATCGTCGTCGTCTGCTGCTGCTGCTGCTGCATGCGGTCCCGTAGCGACCCGCGGCGGCTCTGCGTGGCCGGCGCCTCTGCTGGCGGGAACACCTCGGCCACGACGCTCGCCACCGTATGCGTCTGCTGCTCGCCCAGCGCCGCGCGCAGCGCCTCGGCGAAGCGGTCGCGGCCCAGCGACTCCCCGAGCAGCCGCAGACACGCCATGCTCTCGGCGCGCGCGCCGCCGTCCTTGCCCGCGCGGAACTTGGCCAGCGCCGATAGCACGCACCGCGCGTCCACGCCGCCCGCTTCACCGTCACCGCCGCCGCCAGCGACAACAAACTGCTCGGCGTCCCAGCGTCGCAGCGCGCGGAGCCGCGCAAAGCTCTGCGCCATGACCTTGGACGCGATCGCGACGACCTTGCCGCTCTTGCTGGCCGCGTAGCCGGCGGCCGCGGCGACCAGCGCGGGCGACGCCAGGTGCTCGATGAGCCGGTCGACCGCGTCGAGCGCGGCGTCGCGCAGAAACTTTTTCTCGCAGACCGCGCGCCGCAGCAGCACGTCGACGAGCGGGGCGGGCTGGTGCGCGAGGAACCGCGCGAGCCGCGCGAGCCCGAGCCACTGGCAGCACTCGGCGAGCGCGAGCAGCGCGTTCTTGGCGAGCGCGGACCGCAGGTTGTCGCCCGCGACGACGAGCGCTGGCACGAGCGAGAGCACGTGCGCGTCCGAGAGCAGCCGCGTGTGGCGCACGACGCTCTGGCGGAGTACGGTGATGGCCTGCGGAGGGACGAGAGGAGAGCGTGAGCACATGGGAGGTGGCGGAGGAAGATGGCGGAGGGAGGACAACGACGCACCTCGTGCTGCTGCAGCCAGTCGTCGTGCGTGGACAGCGTCTGGATCGCCAACTGAACGGTGGACGGTGTCGGGTCATCCAGCGGCTCCAGCTCGGCGGTCGTCGGGATCAGCGCGCTCCACTCGTCTGCACACAGAGAGATCTTCTCAGTCTCCCAGCCCAGTCGTCTCAGCCTACACAACTGTCACGCAACCCACCGTCGCTCGTGGGCGAGCACTGGTGCGGCGATGCGGTCGGTGCGGCGTCCCACGCGCTGTCGTCGTCCTCCTCTTCCCCGAGCGGCGACGCCGAACGCTTCTCCTCGGCGGCGCAGTCCTCCGTCACGACGCGCAGCGGCAGCGTCGAGGGCAGCGCGTCGCTGCTGCTCGCCATCGTCTTGGTCATGCTTCTCCTCGGACTCGCGGCGCTGCGTCTTTGTCTATGGGAACCTAAGCGCCCTCACGCCGCCATCGCAGCAGCAGCAGAGTCGCCACGGCGATCCCCATCGCCGCCGCAGACTCAGAACACGACCCCCCGAGCAGCTATTTTAATACAATATTTTGGCCCTCCCAGACAAGAGTGATGGTTCTGATCCCCTCACGAGCCAATCAGATCACAACAGCGCTGTACTTTCTCGTTGGCTCGGACATGGCTACATGTGGAATATCCCCCAATCTGTACAGGGATGGCGTCTGCATTCACTCACCCACAGCTTCCGTATCCAGGCCACGGCGTATGGATAAAAGATTCTCCACCGTCGTCGCGCAACGCGAAAGCCCGTTTGTCCACTGGTGCCGCGTTTCTTCCCTCCATCCGCGCGGGGCTGCAATGGCAAGGTGATGATTCCGCCCAGCACAGGACATCGCTTGTTGCGTGAACCATCACTCCCGCTGGCAGCGACCGCCGAGTGAAGGTCGGCTTCTGCCACGCTGACTGTTGAGTTTATGCCATGCATGCCATTTCCCGCTTGTTACACCAATGCTTAGTGCTGGTGCCGGTAGTCGCCCACCGCCAGCGGAGTCTCCTGCTCCGCCTCCGCCGCCGGCCCGCGCATCGAGCTGCCAGATCTGCCTCGACGACATCGACGGCGCCTCGCTGCTGCGGCTCCTCTGCGGCCCCGCCTGCACCGCCGCTGTCTGCCGGCAGTGTCTGGAGCGCCACATCCGCACGCGTTTGGCCGCCACGTTCCCGACGATCCTGCCGCGTGTGTGGTGTCCGGCGTGTCGCGTGCCGCTGCCCAAGTCGGCGTGGCGCCTCCACGTCGCCAGCGACGCCGTCGAGCTGTACGCGGAGCAGTGCGAGCGCGCGTGCTCGTTCCTGACCGCGTGCTGCGGCAACGACTTCTACACGCATCTGCCAGAGCCGCCGACGGCCGCGCTGCCCGCGCTCGAGGAGGTGCTCCCGCCGGAGATGCACGCCGCGCTGCCCCTCCTGCGGACCGACCTCGCGCTGTTCGTGCAGCATCAGATCTCGGCGCACCAAGCCGTGGAATCCGTCGACACCGTACTGGGCGGCGTCGCTGAGCTGAGCGAGACCACGCGCGAGCGCGCGGTCGACAAGATCCTGCCGCGCGTCCGCGACGACGAGCGGCGCGCGGCGCTGCTGCTCGCGTACCACGCGGTCCACAAGCGCGTGACGACGTGGTGCTGCTACGCCACGATGTGCTTCGTGTGCAAGCGCCGGTGGGACGACGTCCATGAGCTGGACCCGTACGGTGCGTGCGACCAGGTACCGCTCGAGATGGAGAACGTCGTGCAGTGCCGCGCGTGCCGGCTGATGCTCGTCAAAGTGGACGGCTGCGACTCCGTCGGGTGTGTGTGCGGCTCGGTCCTCGACTGGAGCGAGGAGCTGCACATGCGCCGCGGCGAGAGCGGCGAGGCAGCCGCCGCCGCGGTCGTGCGACCCAAGAGGCCGTGAAGCCAGCAGCAGCAGTTCCGGATTGCGTTTACCATCACTCACATCGCGAACCCATTGCTGGGAAGGAAGCGGTTCTTTGTGTTCGTGATAAATACAATAGAGCTACTTACAGCGGCGATCTGGTCAGTATCCAATTCGCTATCCCGTCGACCATCATGGCGGAGACAGCAGAGGGCGCGACCTTGGCCTGCCAGATCTGCCTCGAGGACCACGCGGATGCCGAGACGCTGCGCCGGATCTGCGGCCCGTCGTGCCGCGCCGTCGTCTGCGCCGCGTGTCTCCACCGCCACATCAGGACCGCGCTGGCGAACACCATCCCCAGCATCTTGCCGTGCGTGCGGTGTCCCACGTGTCTCGTGCGGCTGCCCAAAGCCGCGTGGCGCAAGCACGCCAGCAGCGACACGCTCGCACTGTTCGCGGCGCTGTGCGACAAGACGTGCGCGCTGGTGGCGCCGTGCTGCCAGGACGACCAGTACACGCAGTTGCCCAGGCTTGCCATCGCGGCCATGGCGCCGCCTCGCCTCCACCTTGTACTACCTCCGGAAATGCACGCCAAGCTGCCGCAACTGCGCGGCGACCTCTCACATTTCGTGGGGTTCGAGATCAGCGCGAGACAGGCCGCCAGCGCCATCGACGAGACGCTCAGCTATGCGCCAGCGCTGTCTGCCGCTGAACGAGAGTTCTACGTGGGCGAGATCCTCGCGCGGATCCGCGACGACGAGCGGCGCGCGGCGCTGCTGATCGCGTTCCACTCGGTCCATAAGCGCACGACGACGCGGTGCTGCGCGAGCGCGTTCTGCTTCGTGTGCAAGCGGCAGTGGGACAGCGACCACGCGCGCGATCCGCGCGGTCCGTGCGACGTCGCAGCGCTGACGGACCGCGAGGCGCTGCAGTGCCGCGCGTGCGGCGTGACGCTCGTCAAGCGATGCACTGGCGCGACGAGCTGCGCATGCGTGACATTGAGGACGGCACGATCGATGTGGACGCCGAAGACCGCATGCGCATGATGTAGCGGAAGAGGCTGCACGGGCGATGGGCGGCCGCCGGCAACGCGCATCTGATCCGTTCAGCGGAAGGAGTCCACAGCACCAGTTGCCACTAGCACCATCACTCACCACTTCAACGTCGCTGTCCATCGAGTGATGGTCTCGTTGTTGCATCCATCGTCCAGTGCAAAAGGCCACCCAGTCTCCTTCTCTCACCGTCCCCCACGCAGCATTGCAACTCAATATGAAGCATCCAGGGGATACACCGCTATCGTCCACACGCGACGAGCCGTCGCTGCCCTCAGCCTTGCCGTGCCTCGCCGCACCAGTGGCAGCTGAGATGGCCGCCTCGGCGTGCCAGATCTGCCTCGACGACCACAGCGACGCCGCGATCGTGCGCTCGCTCTGTGGCCCGCACTGCTCGGCCGTCGTCTGCAAGGGCTGCCTGCAGACCCACGTCTCCACGGCACTCGCAGACACCATCGCCGGCGTCTTGCCGCGCGTGCGGTGTCCCGTGTGTCTGGAGCGCATGCCCAAGGCTGCGTGGCGCAAGCACGTGCCCATGGACGTCACCACATCGTACATGGCACTGTGCGCCACTGCGTGCTCGCTGCTCACGCCGTGCTGCCACGACGCGCAGTACACGCACATGCCCAAGATGTCGACGGCCGAGGCCTCGCCGCTCGAAGAGGACACGGCACCGGAGATCCACGCGAAGCTGCCGGCGCTGCGCAGCCGGCTCCACGCGTTTGTGGCCTACGTGGCCACCGCGCGCCAAGTCGTCACCGCCATTGATGACGCTCTCGCTGGCATCACCGACGCGGACGGTGCCGTGCGCGAGGATTTTGTGCACGAGCTGCTCACGCGGATCCGCGACGACGAGCGGCGCGCGGCGCTGCTCATCGCGTACCACGCCGTCCACCGGCGCGTGACGACGCGGTGCTGCGCGCGCGACGTGTGCTTCAACTGCAAGCGCCGGTGGGACGACGACCACGAGGCGGATCCGCGCGGCCCGTGCGACAAGATCGGGCTCACGAGCGAGGACATGTTGCAGTGCCGTGCGTGCCGCGTGGCGCTCGTCAAGGTCGACGGCTGCAATGCCGTCACGTGTCCGTGCGGCTTCGCGATGGACTGGGGCGAGGAGCTTGACTGGCGCAGCGAGCACGCGCGGCAGCTGATCCCAGAGAGCGTCGATGTGCTGGACGTCGCCGGCTTCGCCAAGTGGGACGAGTGGCGACGCAAGATGAAGGGCCTCGTGGTGTACGATGCGCCGAGCGTGGTGGGCGTGTGGCGAGCGCGCAAGGTCCGCGAGGGCATCGCGACCCACCGACTCGTGCTGCTGCGCGTGCTGCAGACGTACATTTGGCGAAGACGCTTCCGCGAGGCGATGCCGGAGCTGCAGACGGAGCTGCACGCAGCGCGCACGAAGCGGCTGGCGCGTCGCCTGCGACGGCTGCCGGTGTTCCACGCGGCGGCTCAGCGGTACGTCACGTCGCGCGTGCGCTGGAAGCTGTGTCTGCGTGCGATCGAGCGGTGGGGAAAGTACGACGAGGAGCCGCTCGGCGTGGGCGAGGCCAAGCTGGTCGACGGTTTGTTCTAGACAACTATTTAAAGATTAAAGATAGATAGATAAGTAGATGAGCGTTGCCGTTTAACGAATGACCGTAAACGGATGTATCAGAATCCAATGACTGAGGAGTACATGAGGGCGCCGTCCGTCTCTAGGGCCGAAGCGACCGCTTCGTGCGCTTCGAGCGCCGGAGCTTCGCCATGATGAACCACGAGAGCTACTCAAGTGAGGCACGCGAGTGGGTCGACGGCCGACACGATATGACCAACACGAGGGAACTCGAGGAGCTGGTGGCACGCGACCAAATCCGTCTCCGCACAGTCAAAGCGTCTTCCCAATCTCATCACGCTTCTATCATGTACACAGGAATATCCAACATTCATTATCTTTTGAAGGTATCACAATGCCGAAGTGGGAATCAACTACATATAAAACGCGCTTCATTTATAGAAATGAAAGGATATTCATTATGCATAATTCAGTAATGCACATGGATGCCATACCATCATTCCTTCCGCGTTTTGGACGATGATTGCCGCCGACGAAGAAGGCGCGTTATATCAGAAGTCGGTGTTCTCACTCAAAGGCGAGAAACGCCATGAGCAGCGCCACTCTCCGCCTGGGCGCGTACCGGCTCGGGAAGACGCTCGGCGTCGGCTCGTTCGGCAAGGTCAAGCGTGAGTCTAACCCAGCTTTCTCAGTCATTTTTCTCAGTGGCCTATCCTGCGTCGCGTCTAAAAACCGTATCCATCTCAGTCGCGGTGCATGAGCCCACGGGCGTTCAGGTGGCGATCAAGATCCTCACGCGCTGCAAGATCCGCTCGCCCAGCGAGGCTGAGAAGGTGCGGCGCGAGATCGCGCTGCTCAGCAAGATGCGGCACCCGCACACGATCCGCATGTGCGTTGTTTTGAGACGAACGCCCACGGCAGCACTGCGCACTGACAAATCTGACATGTCGTCTGCGAGCTGCAGGTACGAGGTGGTCGACACGCCCACGGAGATCTTTCTCGTGCTCGAGTACGTCGCTGGCGGCGAACTCTTCGACTACATCGTCTCCAAGGGCCGCGTGCGTTAGCCTACTCAGTACTCACTCGGTGCATTCGGATAGACTGACTGAGTATTTGTGGGGCATACTGCAGTTGGCGCCGGAGGAGGCCCGCCGCTTGTTCCAGCAGATCATCGCGGGTGTCGAGTACTGCCACTCGCAGCACATCGTGCACCGCGATCTCAAGCCCGAGAACCTCCTGGTGGACGCGGACAACAACATCAAGGTCGCCGACTTTGGGCTATCCAACTTTATCGCGGACGGCGAGTTCATGCGCACGCCGTGCGGCTCGCCCAACTACGCCGCCCCCGAGGTGATCTCGTGCACGCTGTACTCTGGGCCGGAGGTCGACGTGTGGTCGAGCGGCGTCATCCTGTACGCGCTGCTGTGTGGTAGTCTGCCGTTCGACGAGAGCCACCTACCCAACCTCGTCAAGAAAATCTGCAGCGGTACGTACTTCCTGCCGTCCCACCTTCCGGAGCCAGCGCGCGATCTCATCCGACGGATGTTGGTCGTCGACCCCGTCAAGCGGATCACGATCGACGAGATCCGGTGCGTGAGAGGCAACAGTTTTGTGAACAAGGTTGGGGGTCTGAGGGCGCCTTGTTGTACTCGCGCCGTTGGTAGGCGCCACCCGTGGTTCCAGAAGGACCTGCCGCCGTATCTGCAGCGCTCACCAGTGGCCGAAGGCGAAGAGGTACGCTGGCTGCGACGGAATCGCGATGGTCGGACGAGAGAAGACTCACTGGGATTTGATTCCAGGTCTTCACGATGGACGATGAGGTGCTGGACCAGTGCCTCGCGCTCAAACAAGCGGCACGGCTGAGTCGCGACCAACTAGTGCTGATCCTCCACCGCGTCAAGAACCACCCGTTGCGCGTCACCTACGAGCTGCTCTTGGAACGCAAGCTGGCGAGAAGCCGTGTTGATGGTGACGAATAGAGCGTCGTTGAAAGAGAGTGTGCGGCGCCCATTGCTAACCATCGACTTGTGACTCAACAGAGATGCGAGACTTGAGAGAACCTCTGAGGCAGCCTCCGACGTTTGCTGCCTCCACCAGTGGTGCATTGCCTCCCCCAGGTACGTCGTCCTTGCCGTGCCTGAGTGTTAATACTGCTGCTCAAACTGACTGACTTGCTGGAGGTAACGTCACAACAGGCACGGGCGCGATTCCCAGTGCAGGTTCACCGGCCATGGCGTCCTCCCCACACCACTCGACGGGTGCCGCTTCCGCTGGAGACCGCGCTGCCATCGTTGATGCACCTCCACCAAAGCGACGGCGGTGGTATCTCGGCATCCAGTCCAAGAAAGACCCGGCCCACGTGATGAACGAAGTGTACAAGGCGCTGTACGTGCTCCACTTTGACTGGAAGGTTGTGTCGCCGTACCGCATCAACTGCCGCTGGCTGCCCTCGCTGCAGCAACAACAGCAGCGGCAGCAGGACTCGCGGGATACAAGTGCCGCCGTCAAGATCGGCCTGCAGCTGTACAAGGTGCAGCCGCACATCTACCTGCTCGACTTCCAGAAGCTCGACGGCAATGCGTTCACGTACATGAACCTGTGTGCGCGCGTCGTCACGGAGCTCAAGACGCTCTCGGGCGCCGCGCGCCCTGTGGCGCCACCCGGCGTAGTGGCGGCCGTCGACTCGACTGCGCTGGGCTGAGCTTTGCGCTGGTCTACCTCCCTGATCGTTATATTGTGATACCGATAGTGAAAAAACAAAACAAAATTACACGTCTAAAAACAAACGCGTGCCCGTTCAGAAGAACGCCGGCAGCAGCATCGCCATCTCCTCCTTCTTGATCTCGTGCCGCTCCACGGGGTTCTCCGTGTAGTACGCGAGCCAGAACTGCTTGGCGCGCACGGCCTTGGCCACGCGCTTCCAGCGCGTCCGCCACTTGGCGCGGCGCATGGCCTCCACGAACGGCGCACGCTTGGCGAGCCGCTTGGCCAGCACGCGCATGCGCACGACCGCCATCTCCTGCTTGAACTCGGGCAGCAGACGCGCAAAGCGGCGGCGCCACACGTACTTCTCGACCACTGTGAGCATGGACTTGCGGAACGACGGGAGCCCCGCGAGCTGTTGGTCGATGCGGCTGAGCCGCAGCGCCAGGCGCGTCGGTAGCAGCTCGTCGCGCACGTACCGCAGGATCTGCGCGTGCCAGGCTTCCCACGTGCGGCACAGCTCGACGTCGAACGGATCCACGGGCAGCAGTTTCTTGACGTAGCGGTCGCGCAGCCGCACCTCGTGCTCCCAGTCCATGGAGAAGCCGCACCAGCAGCGCACGGCGCTGCAGCCCTCGACCTTGACCATCGTCACGTGGCACGAGCGGCACTCGACAATGTTGTCGGACGTGAGCACGCCAACGTCGCACGCGTCGGCGTCGGTGTCGCCGTGCGCGTGGTTGCTCGTGAGCCGCTTGCAGTTGAAGCACACGCTGTAGCCGCAGCAGCGCGTGGTCACGGCCTTGTACTTGGCGTGGTACGAGAGGAGAAGGGTCGCGCGGCGCTCCTCGTCCAGGATGCGCGGCAGCACGTGTTCCACGATGAGGTGCTGCGTCTCGATCGTCACGTGGCGGCCGAACGTGTCCTCGATGTACAGGACCACGGCCTTGGAGGCCACCTTGTGGTGGCAGAAGCGGCGCACGAGCTCGCGCAGCGGCTCGAGCTTGCGCTTGAGCGACGGCACGAGGCTGAGCGTCGCCGGCTGGATGTACTTGTGCGGCAGGTCGGTCGCATCGAACTCGCGCGGCAGGTGCGTGTAGCCCGTGTCGTGGCAGCACGGGCTCTGGAACGAGCAGGCGCTGCGGCACGCCGCCGCGTACGCCGCGACGACGGCGTCCTTGGCGATCGCCTCCCACTTGGACTTGTTCACCGGCACGAGACAGATCGGGCACTTGACCTTGGGTAGCACGCCGGGGAACGCGGCCTCGACGGACACGCGCACGTGCTCGGCGAGGCAGCCGCTGCAGAGCACGGCCGGGCACGTGGCGCCGCAGAACTGGGTCACGGTCTGGCCATCCTCGGCCACGCACTCGTCGAAGCAGACCTGGCAGCGCGGCGCTGGCAACGGCTCCGCCTCGGACTGCGTCGCTGCGGCAGTAGATGTATTGCGCTTGAGCGTGTGCGGCGCGTCCTGCAGTTCGGTCGCGACGGTCAGCAGCATGGGCGCCATGGTGAGAGCGGAGCGTGTGAAGGCGACAGAGAAAATGGAAAACTGCGCGGAGACCGACGAGAGGCTCGAGGTGGTCGAGGTGGTCGAGTGGGGGGGGGCAGCAACCGCTGAGTGAAGGTCGCTTCGGCGAATTCTCGTGGGATACTATGCAGTAGTGCAGCAAGCAGCAGCATTGGGCGGTGGTAATCTGCGTGACCATCACTCACCAGCAACGGGAGCTCTTCAAGTGGGTTCACTTTTGTCCCCTGTGTGGTGTGGTGTCCAACCTCTGTTGTATACTATCTATTCTCTATGAGCTCTGATAATTGGACCCACTTCAACGAGAATTCACCAGTGGCTGTGGTGGAGCAGCTTGCGGCGCGGCGAGAGAAGCTGCGCGTGCGTGCTCGTAAGCGACGCGAGCCGCTTCTCGTTCTGGATCCACGTGGGCAGCTCCGGTGACGCCCAGTTGAGCAGCGCCTTGATCACAAACACCAAGTGCTCGCACGCCTGGCCACCACAACAGCCCACAGCAACGTCAGTTTGTCAATCCGCCTCACGATTCCTTCGACGCCAACCCACGAACGCACCACGAGCAGCATGAAGCGGTGGAGCTCGGACCAGCCGGGCACGAGCTGCTGGAGCTCGTAGGTCCACACGAGCGCGCAGTTGATGACCACGGCGACGACCGAGAAGCTCACGAGCACGTTCTCCCACACGCCAATGCCGTGCGTGTGCCGCACGAGCGGCCGCTGGAAGCCGTTCGAGTTGACGAGCTTGAAAAAGTCGGAGCGCGACTCGACGAGGTTGTTGGCCCACGCGAAGAACGGCGCGAGCGGGAAGATGGGCGTGTAGAGCGCGACGTAGCCGTACTGGACCATCATCTCCTTGTAGTCCGAGAACGTGTCCACGTAGTGGGCCTGCCGCTTCTGCGTGAGCACGCGCTGGAGCCGGTCCGTGAGCGTGCGCAGGTCGTCGGAGAACCCAGAGAGCGACAATAGCGGGTGATGCGCGAGGAACGTGCTCGGGCGCCGCTTGCCCTCGGTCGTGAACGCCTTGGCGAGCACCGACTTGAGGAACGGCAGGCCGACCTCCTTGAGGTTGTCGAGCACCTGCATGAGCACCATGAGGATCCAGAGCCGGTCGCGTACGCGGTCGAGGTCGCGCACGTAGAACGCGAGGAACCAGAGCGACGCGTTGCTGTTGACAAAATGGAACGGCATGCGCTTGAGCACGAGGTGCTCCTCGAACTCGGCGTTTGTGCGGTAGTTCTCGTACTCGTTGAGCGCGCGCGCGAGCCGCTGGTAGAGCGAGTCCATGAGCTGGATGATCACGGCGTTGAGCACGCCGGGGCCCTGCGAGATTGAGAGACACGCCGCCGAGCTGAGCCCTTGCTTCTCGAGCAAGTCCGGGTGCTGGTTCTTCACGTAACACGCGGGGAACACGCCGCGGAGATGCTCCGAGAGCACGTTGAGCGCCACGACGTACGCGCCGACGAGCGCGCACATGCCCAGGATGAGCGGGATCGCGAGGAGCTGGCGCCGCAGCCGCTTGTGGTCGGGAAAGTCGTACACCTGCTGGCCGCTCACCGGGTCGGCCATCCACTCGCCGCGGAACTGGGGCCGCGTCTCCAAGTCCACCACGGCGTCCGACTCCATGAGCTGCTGGTACTTCCACTTGTACTCGACCTCGCGCTGGCGGCGGCGCCAGCAGTCGACAAACACGGACGTGCAGATGGACACGGCGAACGACAGGAAGACGTAACTCTGCGCGTTGAAGTGGCCCAGCACAGACACGAGCACGCCGACGACCGCCGGCACGCGCAGCATCTCGGTGTAGAACTCGAGCCACGCAAAGTACATGCCGAGCTTCGGGCCAAAGTACTGGAACACCTCGAGCAGCGGCAGCCGGTAGGTCTCCATGTTCTTCCACATGCCGATGAGCCGGTCGCGCTCGCTGTCGCGGTGGAGCGGGAACACTTGGATGCGCAGCGCGTCGTCGTGGCGCATGAGCTCGCGGATGAGCCGCCGGTTGGCCGTGAACACGAGCGTGCCGTCCTCCAGGCGCACGTCGCGCGGCAGGCGGAACTCCTTGAGGATGAGCCGCGTGAGCTGCTGCGAGCGAGCGGCGCCGGACAGCGGACACACGAGCTTGAACGCCGTGTGCTGCGTGATCCACGCGGGCAGCGCCTGCGCCCAGAGTGCCGTCGCACTAGTGGTGACGGTGGCCGCCACCGCCGCCATCTCCGAGCCGAAGCTCTTGCTATGCGCGCTCTTCATGCGCTCTTTGGTCGGCGACGCCGTCATAAACGCCGAGCACACGGTGATGACGTACGCCTGCGTCTCGTCGCGGCCGGCCGCCGGGATCTCCGTGTCGAGTTGCTGCAGGGGGAACACGCGCACGTGGCAGCCGACGTCGCGCAGCAGCGCGGCCACAGCGTCCACCATGCCATGCGCGACGTCGTCCTCGGCGCCGCGCGCGAGCTCGACGTAGAGACAGTAGTCGGCGTCGTGCCACACGACCGTCGGCTGGTTCTGGAGCGCTTCCGCGGCCGCCGCGTCGGTCGCGGTCGCGAACGCCGCGAGGTTGAGCTCGCGCGAGGGCGTCTGCGGCGACTCGCCGCCCGTGCGCGCGATCACGCGCTGCAGCACCGACGGCCCGCGCGCCGAGACCTCGACGCGGCGCGCGACGCCGTCTTTCTCGGCGGTGGCCGCGTCCCGCGCGCCGCGGAAGCGCAGCTGCGACGGCGCGTCGCTGCTCGAGTCCCGGCGAGGAGGCGGGGGCGGAGCGGAGGCGGAGGAAGAGGACGGAGGAGGCGGCGCCGTCATGGCCTGTGCATGAAGGAGGAGGAGAGCGGAGGCGGAGGCGGACGGATCGCGGCGCGCGCCGGGGGGGATCCAACTTGGCTGATCACGACAAAGGAAAGGGGGAGGGGGGATGGTCCTCCGGAAATCAGACGACAGGTCGTATGTGATTGGCTGAAATAGATCTGTGATTTGACCAATGAAAAAAGAACTGTCTTGAGTCACGTGGAACTGATTTAGGTTGGTTGGTTGATTGCCTGTTGTTCGCTTCGCGCGATTCGCGCGACATCACTGACTCACCAACCCAACGGTTGGTCACCAAAATTGGTGAGTCAGACCTACCCCTTCATCAGACTCCCCTACCCCGTATGTTGGGTTTAGGAAATCTACCGTACCGGTATTACAATATCACAAATTCCACCAGCGTCACATAACTTCAATGGAATTTGTGATATTTTGGGACGGCATTGCTGGAAGGAAGCCGTGAGAGTGTCGTGTCGCATCGCTTGGCGTGTGTCGACTTGGTGTAGCTGGCTGCATTTCGTGGGAGCCGTCTCTCCAGCGAAGGCCCTTCGCTGGATTAGATTTGTCTGGCTGACA
>JAADVV010000092.1:0-28320 GCA_023335905.1 Pythium pyrilobum | reverse complement strand
GACGGCTCCGTTCCATTGGGCAACATCTGGGCCTGCCACTCGTCGGCAAGAAACTCAAAGGCGACGCTCGTGAAGGCGTTGGCGGACTGGGACTCGGCGATGTTGCAGCTCCGCAACTGGTTGCGTGGAGGAAGGATCGCGCGACGGAGCATCGTGTTGGTCACCGCGGCTCTCGTGAACGTGCTATCGTCGATCGCGGTGCTCGACTGGTTCGAAGCGCTGACGAGCAGGGAGTCGTACACGCCGAGGTCGATGCTTCCAATGGCCGGAGCGACATCCATCGGCTGCTCCTGGAACATGAGACCGACCAGCGGCATGCAGAAGAAATACGGGACCACGAACCTGATGGCCTTTGTGTGGAGCAAACGCGAGAGCGGAGTCTCCGGCTCCAAGCTCCCTGAAAGGAGGAACATGGCCATGATCGGGCTCAACACTAGCGTCAAGACGCCGGACAAGCCCGCGCGGATGGGGCTGAGACTCTTCTCCAATGCCTTGAGGCGTTGTCGCACGGCGTCCCTGGACATGGCATTCGCGTCCACCGTATCCCACGTCTTGGGGGTCAGGAAGTACAGACACCACCCGGCGATGCCTATGGCGCTGATGATGCAGACGACGTATATCGTGAAGAAGCGGTACACGAGCTTGGCCCGGGGCGAATGGTCGGCGGCGCCCTCCTTCTGCACGTTGCCCGGCTGGAGCGGGTCGGCCAACTTCGGTCTCCCGTCCTGGATCTCCGTGGCGTCCACAGCGTGCTGGACCTGGACGTCGGTCGGAATCACCACGGCACCACCACTCTTCGTGCCTGCACCGGCGGCGCCGGTAGTGTGGGCTACCTTCATGGCTTTGAAGGCTTGTCCAGCGGGATCTCTCTGGGGCAGCAGCGTGTGGTCGACCAGTGGCAAAGTGAAGCACACCACGGATCGCAACCACTGCCTGCGTGGGGCTTTCCCAGCACGGCAGCGACGGCTCCCGACAGGTCGCTGCCAAGCGACGTGGGCGTACTGAATACTCTGAGCAGAGAACCACGACAAGGAACAAAGGCTCCTTCCTGCCAACCGCCGCGACTGCACGACCGTTGCCGCGGCTGCCCTGGGATGGCCGCACACACCAAAGGCTCGAAGATGGAAGAGTCCACTCGGACGGTTTCCACCCGCTCTCGAGTCTGTTATTCATATTGGCGGCTCGCTCTGGCAACTCCAAAGGTCGTGGCCGGCGGCCCTGGGAAGAGGAACCGGGAGGGCTATTGAATGACGGACGTTCCGAGGCAAACACGCGGAGAGCCGCTACAGTATCTTGTCGTCCAGCTCGAGACGCATCCAGTGATTATATAATAGCAGGCGCCCGTTTTCAACGAACATTGCTATCCGTAATATCATTTAAAGTAGTATGTTGAAGTTCTGAAGCACAGCTTCATCATCGGAAGGTCGCAAAGTGTACTCCTTTAGGTTGAAGTCGAGGAAGTGAAGTGGCGATCCCTCGTGTTCGTGGCTGCTCGCAGCGACAGCAGCCGAGCCCCATGCCTGTCTGTTGACGCTGGAAGTATTCGGGCGTTGCATGCCATGCATGGCGAGTCTCCCTGCACGTGAACCAGGTCCCGAGATTGCCAAGCAGGCGCCGACTCTCTTCTCTCCATCTCGCTCGACTTTCCAGCAGAGGCTGCACGCGTCAGCACCGACCAGCTTCGCGTAGGACCGACGTGCGTCCAACACACAGCATCCAATCCAGCAACAACAGCCTCACCCTCACGCTGCCGCCGCGTGGATCTCGCCGCGGCACGTCGGGCACTGGCTCGCGTGATCGCTCGTCGCGGAACTCTCCTGCAGGCGACGCAGACACCGCTGGTGGAGCTCGTGCTGGCACGGCGCGAGCACGGCCGTGGCCTCGCTCGCGAGCTCCTTCTGGCAAATCACGCACACCATCTCGTGGAGCGGCTTGGTCAGCGCGAGCCCGGCGTGCGTGCCGACGGACGCCGAGATGGCGTGGAACGTCGTCTTGAGCTCGTCGCCGCAGAGCACGTGGTGGTACGCGCCGCCCAGCTTTCTCGCGACGCGCTGCAGCACCGCCAGATTGACCTTGCCAAAGCCGACCACGAACGCCTCGAGCCCGTACTTGGCGTAGCTCTGCGCGATGTGGGTCGCGAGCTCCTCACCCTGCAGCGCGTCGTGCGGGTGGCCGTCCGAGAACAAGACCACGACGGGCTTGTACGAGGCCACGGCCACGCGCGACAGCACCTCGTTGGCACTGCGCAGGCCCGCAACGTACGACGTGCCACCACTCGAGAATGGCACCTTGGTCTTGATCATCGCGCTAATGGCCTGCGCTTCGCTGTGGATCTCGGCCGCGCTCGCAAAGGTGACAACCGACACGAGATCCCGCGTCGCGCCCATGGCAATGCGGTTCTCGATGTACTCGGAGAACGCGCCGAGCAGCTTTTGCCAGGCCGCGCCCGCCATGGAGCCGGACGAGTCGAGCACGAACACGTGGTGCATCTTGTTGCTCTCCGAGACGTGCGAGCAGCTGAACTTGTGGCCGCCCACGTACGAGTACCCGTCGTTCTCGGCGGATGACCGCGCCGCGGGCAAGTGCCAGGCCGGCAGCACACAGAGCGACGCGGCGGTCTTGCCGTCGTGGTCGGGCGCGTCGCACTTGTACGCGCACTTGGCAAACTCGCGGCGCTCCTCCTCGGACGCGCACGGGTCTTCCCACCCGAGCGTGTCCCAAAAGCGCTCGTGGAGCACCTCGTCCTGCTCCGCCTCGGGCGCGGGCTCGAGCGACCGCGTGCAGTGGCGCCGCATGTCTTGGTCGCTGCCGCTGTACACGCACGGCGCGTCGGCGTCGCGCTCGCAGTCCAAATAGTGCACATGGCCGCGGCCCATCTTGGCGCAGTAGAGGCTACACATCTCGGCCGTGCCGCGCTCGCCCGCGGCGTACTTGCGGTCCATGAGGTCGATCTCCGTGGCGTCCGAGAGGAACACCGTGTTGCGCATGTTGCCATGCGTCGTCTTGTGGCGACCGTCGTGGCCATGCTCCCGCTGGCAATAGTACGAGCAGCACGGGCACCGCACGTCGCAGTAGTGGCGCACCTGCTGGACGCCGTCCGCGCTCTCGCTCGTGTCGCCGCTGTCGTCGACCCCGCGGCAGCACGAGTGCTGGCCGGCGTGGGTCGTCTGGCCGGCCTCAAGCCTGAACGTGCACCGCTTGCGCGAGCCGTTCATCTCCTGGAACGTGTACTGGAACGTGCCGCGCGCGCCGACAAACGTCTTGGACGACTGCTTCAAAAACACGTCAATGTGGCACACGCCGTCCTGGGCACACATCTCGGGACACGCGTGCGGCTCGCCGCACATGTGGATCACGGGCGTGGCGCTCGACGCGTCGAACGTGTTTTGCGCGGCCTTGCCCGAGCGGTCCGCGCTCTCGAGCGCGAACGCGACCGTGGCCTCGACGTGGCCGTGAAAGTGGTCGGTCGAGCGGCAGCTGCGGTTGCAGCCGTCCATGACGCACTCGGCCAGGCACCGGTCGACCTCGCACTTGTGCACGAGGTGCGGCACGTCCACGTCGAGCACGCACTCGCGCGTGCACTCGCGCACGGCACACGCCTGGCCGCACTTGTGGAGCCCGACGGCGCACCGATGGGCCTCCGCTGGGTCGTGGCCCGCCTTCTTGGCACAGAATTTGCCGCAGTTGCTGGCGCGCAGCAGGCAGCACGGCTGGCGGCATGTGTGGTCGCCCGCGGCGCACTCGCACCGCCCTTCGTGGCCCGCTGGCTTGGCACAGTTAGGCGTCATCCCCGTTGCGTTGGACTCGCGGCAGTAGGCACACACGTCGTGGCAAGCGTGGTTCGTGCCGCAATCGTGCGTGGGGTCCCCGCTCGCGGCGTGGGCCGACACCTTCAGACAGCCGAGCTGGCACGACGCGCACGAGTCGAGACAGCGCACGAGCCTCGTCTGGAGAGACGCAAACGCTTGCTGCTCGGCGGTCGCCCAGGCGTCGGGCACTCGGCTGGCAAAGGCCGAGCGGCACCAGCTCTGCACTCGGAGGCAGCGCCGCCGCACGGCAAAGCTGAGAAACACGTCGAACTCCGCCTGGAGTGCCTTGGAGACGACCACAAAGCCGGCGCCACCGCCGTCACGATCCTTCTGCGACACGAACTCGTGGAAAATGCCGCGCACCGCCTGCGATGCGGCGTCCGTATTTGCCGCCTCGGACGAGGCCGCGCACGGCCCGAGGTCAAACCGTTCGTCGTCGAGGTCGTCGAACGGGGTCGCCAGGCGAAGCGCGCGCCACTGGTTCGCCAAGCAGCCGTGGGCGGCGCAGACTTGCTCGAAGCTCGCGTCGATCTCGTCCCCCGTCGCCACATTCACGAGACGCTCTTCGATCAGCCGTGACTTGGCAGTCGTCACGGCGCCCTCCGCGGGGAGACAGCCATACCGCAGCACGATCGGCAGCTTGGAGGACAGCTCGGCGATCTTAAAGTTCAGGGCACTTTCGTCCAGCGACGTCCAGTCCAAGATCGAGATCTTCGCGAGTAGCAGGCGGATGCAATCCAGGAACGCCTTGCCGCTCGGGAATCCGGCGGTCGCGTCTCCGCATAGCTGCCGGTCGATGTATCGCTGAGCGTGGGCCAGCGAGCGGTAGTACCCCAGCGTCCCCAGCGGTGGAGAGCAATTGATCTCGAGCTGCCCGGCGTACATGTCGGTCAAAAAATTCTGCTCCCTGTTCGCCTCGAGCAGCCGCTGGAACTTGACCCCAAACTCGTCGACCACACCGCGCTGGTCGTTTGGGTTCACGTCCTTCACCGACATGTACAGCTTCCCGCGGAACAACTGCGGATCGTTCTTGATGAGCTGCGACCCCTTCTGGAACTTGCCAAAGAGCTCGTCGATCTCCTTGTCCAGCCGCATCTCCATGCGGAAGACCGTGAGCATGGACACGGACGCGTTCAGCACCGAGAGAAACACGTCCTCCTGCTCGGTGCGTTCGAACGAGCCGAGCCCTTCAAAGTCGATCACCACGAGCATCACGCCGCTCGACAGAAAGCGCACGCTCATCCACGCGCCGTCCGTGCAGCGCGCGCCCGAGATCGCGAACGAGCTGCCCGTGAGGTGGTTGAGGAAATAGCTCTTGCCCGTGGACTGCTTGCCCATGGACGTGACCACGATACACTGGCGCGGCCACGAAAGCAGTAGCGGAGACAGCAAGCCGAACCGCAGACTCTGCGCGATGTCGGACGCGTTCAGCGAGAGCAGACTGCCGAGAGAACTAGTATGGGGCTGCTGCTGCTGCATGCCGTCGCTCAGCAGCGTCAGTGTGTTGAACTCTGCTCGACAGATCTGGACAGGAACGAACGTGATCAACTCGCGAAGCAGCGTCGCCACGGCCTGTGGGGCCACGCGGCCGTACACGTCCACGATCGCAGCCATGTCGTCGGCGGAGCAGATCGCGGCGACGGCAGACGACAGGTTGACGCCGTGGAGCGGCTTGTTCAGTTGCTGCAGTCGCTCCATGACCACGCCCAAGAGCTTGTGGCACCCTCTCGCCATCAACGCGTTCTCGTCGTCGCTCGAGGTGTCGCACACGAACGCCAACTGTAACGGCGAGCCGCCTGCAGTGGCGGCACGATCGAGCTCACCGCGCACGGGGAACTTCTCGTACAGGTGGTAGAGAGACCACAGCCAGTGGTCCGCCACAGTCGGCGCGGTCGCGTCCGGTGGCGTCGCAGTCGAGCCCCCATTCTTGGCGGTCTGGCCGACAGACCGGATGCGGTACGACTCGCTCTTGAGCGTCCCGTCGATCGCGACCACAACGACCTTGCGAGCCGTCGAGTCGAGCACAAAGAGGTGGTCGCCAAACGCCTGGCACGACACGGCGTCAGCCGAAGCGAGCGCGATCTCCGCGGACTTGGATTGCGGCAGCTCGCGCATGTCGTCCGTCGCAAAGAAGCGGAGTCGGCACCGCGGCGAGCCGTCGTGCACGTGGCTTTCCATCCACCCGAGCGACGTGCCGTCCAGCACGCGCACCAACCGGCTTCGCGTGGTCGATACGCTGTCCGGCGCGTAGGCGGCGACCGCGACTTTCTTGGACGTCTGGAGGTTGCGGATGCTCAGCGATTGGACGGAACCGTCGTGGCCGACCAAGTGCAGCGAACCCTCCGACAGCAACGCATCTCGGAGCGGCAGCGCCAAGCTTGTCCGCGCCGCGACATCGACCGAGCGCATAACCTCCATGGACGAGAACCGCTCGTTCAGACGGTACATGCTCACGCCTTCGTCGGCGTTCCCGACCATGAGCATGCGCTCCTTGTGGTTGTAGTCGCACAGCGTCGCCGGGCGACCGAGCTCGCGGATGTGGTGGCACTCGGGCGGTCGCGCATTCCACGAGCGTTCGTCCGCGAACTCGACGCGGCGAACATGTGTCTTCCCGAGCGAGCACGAGACGATCAAGATGGACCGCGTCTGGATGGAGAACACCTGGACCACCTCCTCGCCGAACGCGAGGGAGACCTCGCCGAGCCGCTCGATGCGGAAGCCACCCACGCCGCTGGCACCCGTCGCGACGGACCAGACCTGGACTTGATCGGGGGACGGCAGCAGTCGTTCTCTCTCCACCCAACACGAGACCTTGTGGCGTGGCAGACACTCGACGTCGACACGACAGTCCAACGCGTGCTCGTGCGAGAGCTGCCACGCGCGGAGCACGTGCGCGAGCGCGTCGCCCAGCGCGTCGCCGCGGTCGGCGTCACACACGTGGCGCAGTTCGCGTCTCTTCTTGTCGGCGCGGACCGTCGGGGAGCGCTCGCGCACGCGGTCGAGCGCGTCCTCGACGACGTGCCACCAGCTCGCACTCATGGCTTCCAGCGGTTCGCGCATCCTCTCGCGGAACGCGTCGGGAATGTCTTGGCCCACGAACCAGTCGTACAGGCGTCGCCCGGCTTCCTTGAGGTCGCCGTGCTGTTTGGCGTGGGACACGAGCGCCTTGACCGTCGCCATCGGCGCCTTCTGGAGCGCGTCGTCCAGCTCTGCGTGGTGGCCGCCCTGGAAGAGCCGGTAGCAGTGCTTCAAGACGTCGTGGAGGCGCAGCGGCAAGCTCAGCATCACGGTCGTCAGCGCCGACAGCGCGCACGATGGGTCGTCCTTGAGTTCGCGCAGCCAGCGTCCGATGAGGTTCTTGGACGCGTCGACGCCGCGGTCGGACTTCATGGCCTCGACGCGGAAGATCGCGCGTCGCGCAGTCTCCAGCGCCACACGATACTCGTCACACGCGCGCGCCACATCGTCGCGGCACTGCTCGTCCAAGCCCTCGGTACTCTGCTCGAACCGCCGCTCAATCTCGGCGAGCGCCGCGGCGGGCCACTCGCCAAAGTGGCGCACCACCGTGTCGCGCAGCTCGCCGCTCCACTTCCTGGCGGCGGAGGCGGAGACTCGCAGGTTGTACTGCTTCTTGCGTTCCGCGAGCCAGTGGCAGAACGCGGCGGCGCCGTCAAACCGCTTGGTCTCGTGCGACGACGCCTTGTGCGGCGGCGCCTCCGTGATGGCCATGGCCGCCGGGAAGCTGCCCTTGAGCATCTCCACGCGCCGCGGCGGCGTCGCGGTCGGCGGCACTGGCAGCGTCTGCGCAACGGACGAGCGCATGTCGTCCGTGGCGTCCTGCTGCTTGGCGACGTGGAACGCGATCGAGTACGACTTGTACTCGCCGTCGTCGTCCAGCGCGTCGTCGTCATCGCCGCCATCTGCGCACGACTGCACGGACGACTCGAGGAGCTGCCGGTCCGTCGCCGAGAGGCAGCAGGTCACGCTGCGCGTGAGGCACGTGAGCAGCCGCAGCAAGTACGTCGGCGTGTCGCGCAGGCAGCCCGCGTGGAGCAGCTCGTCCACGACCCACGCGAAGACGACGACCAGCGGCTTGTCCGCGCCACTCGCCGCCGCGGGCAGCACGACGGCGTACAGTCCCTGGTCGCGCGGCCGCAGCGCCGTCTCCATCTCTGCGTCCCACCCCTTCAGACGGCAGAGCTGGTGCGTGACCTGCGCCTGCCGGCCAAAGAGCCCGACGACGCGCACGCGGGGCGTGGTCGCCACCTCCTTGGTCGGGTCTTCGTCGCCTCGCGTCCCAAACACGTCGCACCGCAGGAAGCGCGCGACGTGCTCGTCAAACGCCCGTGCGTCCCGCGGCTCGGCCGCGACGCTCGTCGCGTCCACGTGGGGCAGCGCGCCGAGCGCGCAGCTCAGGCGCAGCACCTCGAGCTCCTCGAGCAGCGGCTTGAGCACGTCCACCTCGTTCTGCGTCTCGAGCTGCAGCGACAGCACGCGGAAGCACGACGCGCTGACCGCGCGGCCGCGGCGAGCAGCGGCGGCGACGTCCATGGAGCGTGCGGTGTCTCGGAATGGGGACCCGCTCGCTGCCCAGTGGGTCCATTCCCATTCGTGGGCTTCCATCGAACGAGCACGGGCATTGGCCAAAAATGCAAAATGCTGCGAAAAATGCCGCCAAGTCAGTTGGGCGAGTGTGGGTACAATACCGTTTGTAGCGCCTCGACGCACCGGTTCAATGAAATGCCTTCATGAAGGTAATCGATTGTGACAAAACCCAAATACGCGTTCATTCCCGCCATTTGAAAACTATAGTGAGATAGGTTATTAAGGGTAATAGGTTGGCACCCGGTGCTTAGAGGTGCTACAAACTGTATTGGGTTCTGTGCAGTATCCAGAGGGTGATGGGCTGGTAGTGCAAAAGTGAAGAAACGGTGAGAAGAACTGGACTGCAAAAATCAGGATTCAGTCGTTTTATTACCGTTCCACAACGTACTGTAATTACGCATATTCATACAGTATGCGTTGATCGCTTCGCACACTAGCGCCATTCACGTCAACGATGATACTACGTGCTGGGAGGTCGTTCCGCTCCCCGCCCGGCACGAGCAAGGCGCGAGCTAGCCAGCTAGCAGAACAAGCGAGCGAAGAGAACTAGCCGCGGTTGGGCCAGCAATGAATGCCCGCTACTACAGTAGTGTCGAGCGAGTTCGTGCAAGCGGATGGCAGGGTGATGCTTGGTTGTCTAACATTGCTGTCATTGATAAGCGATTTTATGCGGTCGTACAATCGAGACCACAAATACGCGTCAAGTTGCCAACCGCTCCGTCGCACGGGTCGCCATTGCCGTCTCTCTCGCGCGCCACCTCACCTAGTACTTCGAAGTATTAGTATTCCTGCGGATAAAACGTCGCCACCTCCAGCTTCCGGAGCCGGCTCGCCGCGGCAAATTCAAAGACCAACGCCAATGGGCCCTCGTCGAGAAAGCTCGGACCCGTGTCCGAGTCCGAGGCAAACACACTGAGGAACGCGATTTTCTGGTCCAACTCGAGCGGCGCCGAGCGGATCGGGACGTCACAGTCAATGTGCTGGTCCAGCAGGCCTTCAATAGCCGACTTCGCGCCGGGGAACAGCGCGTACACGTCGATCCGCAGTCGGATCGTGTGTAAAACGCGGTTACTCGCGAGCATGCGGCACACGTCGCCGATGATGAAGAGGTCGCGGTCCGAGTCGATCGGCAGTTGGACTTCCAGCTCCTGTAGGCTCGTGGCGAGGCGATGGTGTGGGTCACTGAGTGCGTGGAACAGACTGTCTAATCGGCTCGTGCGGACGCTGGACACGCGCCCGAGTGCGAGGCTCGTGAGTGCACATTCACGGGCCGCGCAGACCTCGACGATCGCCTGGACGTCGTCGATCGGCACCTCGCTGAGCCGGAACTCGTGGATCCACAGACACGCGTCGAGGACGCGGCGACACCACTCATCGAGTGGCCGCTCGCTAGTGTAGTACAGCTCGAGCGTCTGTACACGCGCACCAACGAGCCGAAGAAACTCGTATACGGCGTCGGCAGACTCTTCCGACATCGTGAGTACGCTCAACGCGGTGATCCAATGGGTCGACTGCTGCCGGCGTGGCAGTGCTACGTGTACATCATCACCATCAGAGCGTTGCGACGCTTCCGCTCGAGTCGACGCTGCATCGATCGCGACCCACGCGACGCCGCAGCCAGGTAGGTACACGCGCCAGAATGTCCCCGTTGGCCCAGCGTCCCGATCGATCACTCGGACGCGAACCGCTGAAGGCAGCACGAGCAGCCGCGAGTTGTCGCGGGTGGCGCCTCGCGCTGTCGGGTCGAGCAGATAGACTTGCGACGTCCGCACGAAGGCAGAGCTCGTAGCAAGATCGATACTGAGAGAAAAGCACTGCCGAAATGGGTCGTCCGCTTCTAGAACGTTCCGCATCGCCGCGACGTGATCCCGCTTGAGCGATGCCATGTCGATTTCTACGCGACCGAGGCTGCGATTCGTGGCGTCGCGGCTGAACAGCGAGTACGCGATCTGCTTCCACACTGGCAACCGGAAGCTGCCGTCGACGCGTTCACAGATCCGGATCGATCGCAACGACGAGCTCGCCTGTGCGGCCGAGAGAAGCGCCGGGAAGATCCAGTTTTGGGCGTCGTAGTCGATCGTGAGCGTCTCAACGCCGCTGACCACTGCTAAGGAACCGTCCAGACGAAATAGTAGTCGTATCGCCCGCGCGATGTTGCGCGCGTGGGCGAGCTGTCCGTCGTCGTCTTCCTCGTGATCCACCCACGAGAAGTCTCGGACCATCACGCCGCGGACGGCGATCTGCCCCAGTAACGTAAGCGCGGCGACGCTGAGCGAGTCGCGACTGCCGTTCTTCAAACCGACGACCAAGATCTGGCTCACTGGCCGTTCTTCGCATCCGTCAGCACGGACGTCTGCGTTCTGCTGCTCACTCTGTAGCTCGATCAGCCGCATGAGCGCTCGCACCAGTCGGCTCTGGCTGGGCAAACCGGTCGTCGAGCCCACAAGGATACACACTGGAACCGTGAATGCGGAAGTTACTTTGGAGATCTGCATGCTTGCCGCCAGCGTCGCCTGTGTCGACAAGTAGGCGTCGCTGGGCGTCTCCAGCGTGAAAAGCCCGCGGTTCAGCCGCACGACGTCGCGTTCCTCGCGCACGAGAATCTGGAGACCAACGTCAAACATCTTGCCTTTCTTCTTCGCACCGCTGAGCCAGCGGGTCGCCTCATGCGGCCACGCGTGCAGCAGCTCGTGCTTCCACGCGGCGGCGTCTGCGCGCCGCAGCATCCGCAGCAAATGCAGCGCCTCGACGCCCCTCGCGTGGTCAAACGGCGGGAAGAGATGCGTCGGCACGGCCACCCACGCGATGAGACGGTCTCCATTATGGTAGGAAGCCACGGCGCTCAGCTGCGGCTGCGGAACGAGCTCGTGGAGCACGCCACGGACGGCGCGAGGCAGGCGGCGCCGCATTGATGGGCGAGTACAGCAATACCAGCTCGCGAAGTGAGCTGCTCGCTGAAGATACAGATCTATTTTGGCCAATGAGATTGCGCCTTCGGTCATGTGTGAATTAGTATGGGTACATAATATCATAGTTACGGACAGATCCGATGGGGTCTTGGACAGCAAAGCGCTGCGCGCCGTCCGCAGCACGAGACTCGACAACGGACGACGCTTCTAGCGGGGTGGTGTGAATCCAGGATATTGTGGTTCCGATGGATGGAGTGAGCCAGCAAGGTCGTAGCTCTGCAAAAGGTTGTTCGCACCCGAAAGTCGCGTGGAGAAGTCGGACGTTTCGTGCTGCCGCCAACGTTTCGTTCTCGTTGGCGCAGCTGCAGTGAAAGCGGGCCCAAGCCAAGAGTCGCTGCTTCGTCCTTCGTGTCTGCTCCCCTTTTTTCAACACAAAAAAGGAGGGCGGGCACGACGTAGCGACTCTCGGTAAGGGTCGCTTGCTGTCGCAGGTGCTGTGGTGTAGACCACGACGCCTGGCGGCTGCTCGCAGTGGAATGCCCATTCCGCATTCGACCACGCCACGACCGGCACAACTCTGCTCTCGCGGTGATGAAGCCTCCCAACGCAGAAAACGTTGCTGCTCCAAGCAAGAGTGGTGGAGCCATCGTGATCCCCGGTGACGTTCACGTCCAGCGTGCTGTCGACGCGACCGAGCTACAAGGACAGAACTGCCCGACGCTCGAAGGCCCGCTCAAGCCGAGCAAGGTTCACGTGGAGGGTGTCGCCCCCAACGTCCCGCAGGTCAAGCTCGTTTACCGCCACTGGATGATTGCGATGCTGGCTTTGCTCAGCGCGCTCTTTATCGAGATCTGGTGCATCCTTTTCCTCTACCCACGAGGTGGGGAATCCTGCGATGCGAATGCCATGTCGAGGGATGCCGTGCGCGAGCTCCTCAAGAGTAAGGAAACGTTCCTCAGTCTACCGCGGACGGTGCTCGCTGCCGTGATGACAAACCTTGCAAGCCAAGTCGTGGCAGTGTTCTTCATCAAGGCGAATTTATTGACCACGCGCACATCAACGGGCAAGTGTATCGAATGGGTCATGAAGCACGGCGTCCCATACTTTCTCTGTCTGCCCCTCGTTGGCCTCGTCTACCAAGAGCAGCCAATGCAAGTCACGCCTGCAATTGGACCCAGCGACCTTGGCGTCTTCGACTCGTTGCTGGTGGACGCAACGCCCGATCGAACGGTACGGGCGGCAACGGTACTTTCGCGAGAACGGCAGTGAGCGACACAATCCTCCGTCGCGTGATTCTCCCGCAGCACTACCAGTTGCGCAGCTGCAGCTACAACGAGTCGCAGTCGGCCAACGAGTTCACGAGTGTCACCTTCGAGTTCTTGACCAACGAGTGGCAGTCGCAGATGCTGCCCAACGGAGTGGACCCCGTGAAGATCATCGTTATCCCCGGTTCCGGGAGGTCGGCTGAGCCTGTGCCGTCAAACTCGTCATTCGCGCCCAAGGAGGTGAGTACTTTTAAGTCGCTGTTCACTCTTGCTACGTACTTGTACGCCGACGCGGTCAGGCTCCAAGATGCCGATCTCGGCGCTGCAAACGCGGCGGCGCTACGGCAGCTCAAGCTCGACTCGGTCGCGTACTCGACGAACCACAGCATCTCGAGCAACACATCGGCCCCGGATATGAATGAAATCTCCGACTACGTTCGCACGTTCTTCCGGTCCACGACCGCGTGGTCCACGCTGCTTCGCGCCAACGTGTCAGATATCAACGTTGAGTACGCCAAATTCGCGCTCCCGAGCGACATCAGCTTCTTCACCGTGGCCCTCGACATCCCACTCGAGAGCACGATCTGGCACCGCCGACTCGGCGAAGCGAATGGAAGCCTTGTGGACCTGAACACGCCGTGGCCCGGGAGTGGTGACGTCGAGTACGAGTTGGACGTGGTGAACGAGTGTGGACCCACGACGTGCGGCATCCAGAACCGAGGCATCGTCCCGGAGCCCAAGGTCGTCGCGTATGCCGCGTGTCCATGGGGCGGGAACGATTGCACCGACCATATCAATCTGGATTCGATGTGGCTCTTTGGCTTTGGTCGCCGCATCGAGGGCGAGCGGTTTGAGCTTCTGGACCCGCCAGCGAATCCGAAACTGCGGAAGGCCGTGGTCACGAACCCGCGCGAGTTCCACCGCATCACGATGGGGGCGCTCGTGTTCAACACATCATTAGACCTCAGTGCTTGGTTCCGCGCGCAATGCCGTGACGATTCGAACTGCACTGGCATCGGCTTTGAACTCAACTCGAGCGATCCCGTGACCCGGATGCCCCGCTTCCTCGTCGCTGGCCGCGGGAATACGCCGATGCTCGAGTTTGGATCGGCCATTGACCTCTCGAAGAACCAAGCGCGCGGCCGCCCTCTCGTGACACGGTACACAACTGGCGCGCGTGTCGAGTACGAGATGCTGCGCCCGCAAAACTTTGACACGTACTTGTGGCCAACTAAAGATCTCTCCGGCACCAACTGCTCGGGCAAAATGGAGCGCTCCATCACCACAACCGAGCTCAACAATGTATTCCTGGAGCAGCCCACACAGGTCACGTACACCGCCGGCCTCTTCTTCCTCTTCCAGAACGCGCGCATGCTGCCGCAACTCGCACATACTCAATCCCTGGATTTCATCCACAGCGACCGGCAGATCCGTCTCGCGATGGCCGTCCCCGTCTGGCAGGGCATCACGGGGCTCGTCGGTGGTGCACTGGTGATGTTACTTGGTATCCTCGTGTTCATTAACACCTATGAACGCATCTCCGACTGGTCGATTGGCCAACTTCAGATTCCACAGGTGTTTGTCAGTGCGTTCGCCAACTCGGCCGACTTCCCGCGTCGGTTTTTCGACTTGCACTTGCTGGGAAGTGACGCCGGGGCGACCCCCGTGGATTTGCGCAAGGTGCGCATCGAGTCGATCGTGTTTGGGCCACTTCCAACGACAGGAGGCTCTGTCGTCCTGTGCCAATCGTCGTCGTCGGACCCGTCAAAGCAGAAGGAGCTCCACCAGAAGTGAGCGAACGCGCGGAAAACGGTGATCGTCGCCATCTCGGCCCAACCAAAAGGCTGCAGCTTTTTTTTATGGCTGATGCAGCGGGTCGCCCACCCAGCAAGCCACTGCATTCTAATCAACCGCATCATACGTCAGCTCGCATGGATCGTCACGTAGTACAGTATCTGCTCTGAAGCCGTCTGGATAACGTATCATGTTTAACGACATATCCCATGTTACACGGGACCTTGGACGGCAAAGAGCTGCGCGCCGTCCGCAGCGCGAGACTCGACGACGGGCGACGCTTCTAGTGCCGCCGCAGAGGCGAAATGCTCGGCTTCTAGTCGCTGACGCACCATGTTGACTCTACTGGCGGCCACGAGAAGCACGGCGCAGCCTCCCCATCCGGCGCCCGTCAGCCGCGCACCGTACGCACCGCCCTGCACCGCGGTCTCCACGATCGCGTCCAGTTCGTCGCAGCTGCACTCGTACAGTTCGCGACAGCTCATATGACTCTCCAACATCAGCTTGCCCAGCTTTCCGAGGCGCGCTGGGTCGGCCGACTGCTCAAGCATGAGCTGCCGGAACGCAAGGACCCTCGCTGCCTCACCCCACACGTGGAGCACGCGTTGGTGGAGTCGGAATTGAGACTCCACATTGAGGACGAGCTGCACACACGTATAAAAACGTCGTCAGTGCACAGTCCTGCTCGACTAGTTCACAACTGACAGAGCACGACTTACTGTTGCCGCTTTCTCCAGTCGCGTCCCATGGAACAGCGTTGCCAAGGGCTCTGTTGGAGATAATTCGGCCGCCAATTCGTCGCGCAAGAACTCGCTCTGGCTGGCGATAACGGCGGCTTCTGCAAGCAGCTCGGCAAAGTCTAGCCCGCGACAGCGTTGCACTTCCAACGCGCGATGCAACTCACTGAGCCCGGTCATCTAAGAAGATAGCCACACACCAGTCAACGACATTGTCAAACGAATCAATGCCTCCACCGCGAGACACCACAATAGGCTCACCTTCTCCCAGCCATCAACCCCCAGTCGCTTCCCCAACAGCTTCGACGCGAGCGCGCACTCGACCACGCGCGTGTTGAACCGCGTCGTCGCGTCCTGTGCCTTGTGGGCCTGCACGCCCGAGTTCACGACCAAAAAAACCGCCTCTCCGCGCTGGAACTCGGGCGGGAACGCCACTTGCTCGACGTGGAGACGCGGCTCAAAGGACACGAACAGCGCCGCGTCGCGCGCCGCGAGACAGCTCACGGCCTGGTCCATGCCGCCGCCAGCCGTACCCACGTAGTGCTCCGCATAGCGGCATGTGTCGGCCAGCTGCGTGCGTGTCGGCAGCGAGTCATCTTGGCTGCAGAACTCTGAAGTGAACGCCAGCGCCGACGCGACGACCAGCGCGCTGGAGCTGGAGAGCCCGCATGCCGGCGGCACGGCGCCGTCCACGTACACGTCTAATACGAGAGGCTGGTTGGCCATTCGCGACGGCATCCGCTCAACCGCGGCCATGAGCCCGCACAGCACGTACCGCGCCCACGACGTCGACGCGTCCAGCGTGTCTGCCAGCGCCTCGAAGAGTACGTTCATTGAGTTGGTGGCTTCCTGTGTGACGGCGAGCACGCGGTCCTGGGAGAGCGAGACGGTGGCGGTCGTGTACGACGGGTCGGAGTTGGCGATGCGGATCGCGACGCCGGCGTCGCTAGTGGAAGATAGTGACGACGTGATGGCGACAGCCATACGCTGCGTGATTGCCATGGGCAGCACGCTGTAGCCTTCATAGTCGATGTGCTCGCCGATGAGGTTGACGCGGCCGGGCGCGAGCGCGACGTGCACGGACGCGTCACGCTCGGACGGCGAGAGCGAGGCATGTAGACCACGCACGGCGCGCGCGACATGCTCATTCGGTAGCTCTGACGAATCCGCATCGAAAGACACATTTCCCTGTGCTTCAATCTCCGTCAACGACACGGCAATGCGGCGGAAGCCGTCCCCATGGGCAGCAGCTCCATCCTCGCCCATTTCGCTGTGGAAATCTTTGGGTCACATCTGTTACGAACCGCATATTCCGATAGGAACAACTTCAACGTGGATTGACAAGGACTCCTTGTCAAGGAGACATCCCCTTGCCACTTCCATGATGAAGTCCATGGTCGCCCCTCATGCAGCGAAGCGTGGGGAGGTCCTCGTCCTTCGTGCCACGCCTTCTCCCCATGCTCCTCCGTAACGGAGAGTCCACTGGTGCAGCCATCCAGTCATTAGGTGCCGCCTGCATGAGCTGGCGAATGGAGATGCTGACCGTCATGTTGGGATGGCACAGAGTGAGAGAGCGCAGTATTGAGGTGGTTACGGTCGTTGAAGTCCTGTACCGGTCGTATGTGCAAGTGCAGTCGACTTGAGAGAACGACAAGAAGGCCTTCCACGATGAGCGGAGGCGCGCTCGAAAACGTCGACTGGACCAAGTACCTGGCGCTGTACGACGGCAGCGACACCGCCAGCGTCGTCACCAAGGTCTGGCCCCACCGCACCACGCAACTCGCGTTCCAATCGGCCCCATATTGACGCTGTCGTGTCCATTTGAATTAATAGATCGCCGCGGACTACTCGCTAGACGCCGCGGCACAGGGCCCCGCGCTCGGCGCCGTGCTCCACACGCTCTACAAGCAGCTCAAGCAGGTGCCCGTGAGTAGCGACTACGTCGCGCCGGCGTACGTCAAGCGCAGCGACGCCGACGAGAAGCCGCTCCATGAGGCGCGCGCGCGCGTCGTCACGGACGTGGTCGCCGCCGCCATCGCGCAGCGCATTCTCCACGACGACAGCCCGCTTGCGAACCTGTTCAACTGGGACGCGTACACGGCGCGACTCGACAACCTGCAGAAGGCGTTCCCCGAGCCGGCGTTCAACCACGCGCTCGCCGTCAAGTCGAACCCGATCCGCGGCGTGATGCTCGAGGCGAAGCAGCGCGGACTCGGTGCCGAGTGCGCGTCGTTCGCCGAGGCCAAGCACGCGCTGTCGCTGGGCTTTGCGCCGCGCAGCGTCGTCTACGACTCGCCCTGCAAGACCCACAATGAACTCAAGGAGATGGTCACGGACGGCGTGTTTATCAACCTGGACAACGAAGAGGAGATCGACAAGGTGAACCGCATCTTTACGGAGATCGGCGGCTTCTCGCAGGAC
Source organism: Pythium pyrilobum (assembly GCA_023335905.1). Taxonomy (NCBI): domain Eukaryota; phylum Oomycota; class Peronosporomycetes; order Pythiales; family Pythiaceae; genus Pythium; species Pythium pyrilobum. The sequence goes on along the minus strand of JAADVV010000092.1, from coordinate 10,780 downwards.
CAGCACGGCGCGCAGATCGGGCTGCGCATCAACCCGGTCGTAGGAGGCGGCACGATCGACGCGACGAGCACGGCGACCGTGACCAGCAAGTTTGGGTTGGCATGGACCCACGCGACGGCCGAGCGGCTCTATCAGCTTTACGAGAAGAACCCGTGGCTGCAGGGCGTCCACGTCCACGTGGGCTCGCAGGGCTGCCCGATCGACCTGCTGGTCGCCGGTGCCAAGCGTGCGGTCGAGTTCGCCTCGGAGGTCAACCGCCGTGTCGGCCGCCAACAGATCCTGGCCGTGGACATTGGCGGTGGCGTGCCCACGGTGTACGACGGCGGCGCACACGAGGCCTACGACTTTCAGGAATACGCCGACGCGCTCCGCGCGCAGGCGCCGGAGCTGTTCACGAGCGGCTTCACCTCCATCATCACGGAGTTTGGCCGCGCCATCTTCGTCAAGCCAGGCATCACGGTCACAAAGATCGAGGCGCTCAAGAACTGGGCCGGCCAGAATATCCTCGTCACCCACGTCGGCGCCGACCAGTTCCCTCGCGTGGCGTACCTGCCGAAGCTCTGGTCGCACGTCATCTCGGTGCTTGACCGCCATGGCCACGAGAAGACAACACCGTACGCGCGCCAGGACGTCGCTGGTCCGCTGTGCTTCTCGGGCGACTTCCTCGCCAAGCAAATTTACGCGCCGCAGGCCGATATTGGAGACTTCGCTGTGATCCACGACTCGGGCGGCTACACGGTGTCCATGTTCTCCAAGTTCAACAGTCGACAGGCCGCTCCGTTCATCGCGTACACGAAGACCGCCGACGGCTCGTTCAAGTTTGTCGCGCTCAAGGAACGCGAGTCCATCGAGGAGACGCTCGAGTTCTGGGGCATTGACCGGCCCGTGCAGTTCTAACTGGAGAAGTGAAACGGAAGCGCAGGAAGGTCGGTTCATGTTTTGCAGCACACAAAAAATCTCACTGTTCATTTCGATGCCTTGAGCGCTGGTCTATTTCTCACTGACGAGGAGGCTGCTTTTTCGACGACCAGTCTTGGTGCTCTAGTAGCTGCTCTCGAGCATCGATCGGATGTACAGCACCTGCGCGTACGCGATCCAGATGAGCACGAGATTGGTGAGCATCGACAGCCACTTGACACGTCCGTTCGCACTCTCGGCCGCTACAACACACACACACACACACACACGCGCGGCACCACCGTCAGCACAACCGATACAAGACGGATAGTCGTCTATGTAGCAGCACGCACCATCACGGCTGCTGCGCTCCTTCTGCTTAATGTACGTGATGTCGCCCTTGAGCGTGAACACGCGCTCCTTGAAGTACGCGACCTCGCGCATGAGATCCAGCCCCATGTCCTCGACGATGAGCTGCGGGTAGTAATCCGGCGTCGTGTACGACATGCCGGTCAGCGTCACCTCGACGTCCTCCACTGCGTGGAACTACGACACACCCAGCCAATTAGCAACACTCCCTTCAACCTATGAGCCGACCGAGGAACTGGTATACGCACCGAGAATGAGAGCCCACTCTTGCCGCTGTTAATGGCGTTCGTGAAGATCTCGGTCACGTCGAACGCCAAGTGGCTACCCAGCTCAGCGTACGCCGTATCGAACACGTGCTGGCGATACTCACCGCCCTTGGTGTACGTGTTGAGCGAGTCCCAGGAGAGCGGGTACTCGATCGAGCCCGGGAACTTGGCGATCGAGATCTCGACCTTGGGGCTCGAGACATACTCGACCGACACGAGCAGCTGCACGCGCGTGTTGCCACGCAGCACGCTGGCCGAGACGCCGTTCAGCGAGTAGTCGACGATGCCGATCTTGGAGGCCGCGCCGTTGGCCGTCGCGAGCTGCATCATCGTGTAGAGCGTCGAGTCGCTCGTGGCCTTGTCCAGCGTGCCGGCGAGGTTCGGGTAGAGCACCATGTGCTGGCTGCCCGTCGAGATAAAGTCGAACGAGTAGTAGACCGTGAACGCGCGCGACGAGCCGGCGCGCTTCTTGAAGCAGAATTGGTAGAGCCCGGTCTCGCGCACGGCCGAGGTCACATGGGCGGTCTGCGTCATGTTCCAGGACTCGACGGTCTTGTACGACGGGCTACGGATCTGCTCGGGACGACGATCGAGTCAGTCATGACGGCCATCCGCTCAAGCTGTAGGGCGTCTAACTCGGATCGCAGGACCCACCACAACATCCATGAGGTCGTACAGCTCCGGCTCTATGATGCCAAAGCGGAAGAGCAGCTTGTTGTCGGACGTACGCGCGTCGACATCTTCCAGGAAGCATTCCTACAGGACACAAACGCCAACCTTTAGCCGACCATACTGTATCTTCGCGTGGAAAGCGGCGCTGATGCTCAAACCTCCGTGCGCGACGGTAGGCTGAAGGTGAAGCGCGAGGCGGACACGCTGGTGAGCACGCATGCCGCGCAGAGCACGAGGAGACGCAGCAGAGAGGACGCCATGGTGCGGACCAGTTCCTCCAATTTGACGGCGATGACCCCACGATCAATTTTCCCCCACGCGTCCTTGAACTGGAGCGATGGATTTTACGTGGAGGTTTCTAACGGATGATGGAGTCGGTTCGTAACTGGTTCTGAACACCTTGAAGTAACGTTGCCGCCAAAAGACACAGGGCCACGATGGAGCAAACCCGACACCAAGACACCGACGCGGCGGAAGCATCCCGCACGCTACTGCTTGTGGATAAGGTGCGCACGATACTATTGGATATGGGTACACAGTGGAGCGCTATCGACTGAGGGGGGAATGAGCATGCGTGGCGCAGCTGTGCGATCCGTCGAAGCTGCGCGTGCCAGGCGAGTTAGCGCTCGTCGCGGCGTGTCTGAATGCGCGTTTCCTCAACTGCACGTCTGCTCGGTGCGCATATTATGACGGCGGGATGTCCGCCTACGCTTGCGCCAAGGGCGCTAATGTAGCCCGTGGCATATTCTAGTGACGTTGCTGCGATGGCCAGCGCGGTCTTCTGCCGCAACCCCATTATAGTTGACACACTCCACGACGCCATCAAAGAGGTACGATTGCGATGGACGAGAGAATGATGCGATCACCGCAATGTTGGGATTGGTGCAGTCTGTGCGTGCGAACTCATTCGCAAGGTCTGTTAACTGCACACGCACTGCAGGGCGACGCGTGTGCACACATCCTGGTCGGTCTGCTGTTCCAGTTGAGCTTCGACGCAGCGGCGGCCGACGCGATCGTCGACGGCGGCGTCACCGACACTCTCATCGGCGTCTTGCCACTGCTCCCGACAGTCGCGCAACATGCGGCGCTACAACTATTCGACGGTGTCACGGGCCATGACGATGGCGACGCCGACCACTGTCCGCCGGGGTCGTCGCGTCGTCGCCACACCCGTCATCTCTGTCGCGTGGCGTGCGTGCGCGTGCTGTGGAACGTCCTCACGTCCGCATGTTGCACCTCTGAGTCTCACGTGCGCTCGCTGGAAGACTCGTCCTCACCGCTGTGTCTGACGCCGGCCATCTCGCTTCTGGACAAGATCACGGACGCCATTGTCACAGCGCGGGCTGTCGCGGCGGCAGGTGGCCACACTGAAGCTACCGCCATCCAGCAGCTCGTCAGACTCTCGCTGCGGATCGAGCCACCGATGGAGTTATTCCTCACAGGCCTCGCCACTGCTTGGGCCCGTGCAGATGCCCATGCAGATGCCCATGCAGATGCCCGTCATATTCTCGCCATGTTGGCCCGCATCGACCTGCGAGTCCAACGATGGCGCGCAGAATCCAGCCAGTCTAACTGATAACCCAATCACCACACAGACAACAACCTCTCAGACTTAATGGTTAGGTAACGCTCGGTGGCCGAGTCCGTGAACGGATCGGCCCACTCTCAGAGGTGACTCTGTGCCTCCTCCAAGTCGGCATTGCAATGACAGGGGGGACCAAAGGTGTAAGCTGGCGAGCGAGATCGGCACGCGATGATGCCGTGGCGACCGGCCATTGGAGAGAAATCGCAACTAGGAGAGATAACGGCCCACCCACCGTTTGTGGCGGCGTGCGGTTTCCAAGGACCAAGGAACTGAAGTTGAAGCGCTCGCTTTAGTATCATCGCATTCGATTTCAATCATTTTTAGGCTCCGTTTCATAAATGTCGCGCGTCTGTTCACACAGAACGCTTTTTTCGCTGGCGGATTCGTGTTTTTGTTTTTGTTGTTCTCGTTATCAGGTCTTTTCCGTTGTTGATCATTGTCCTACCAGAGCTGAGCGTCAGTTGCAGCGAGCCACTTGCTTCTTGGCATTTGGTTTCGAGGAAAAAAACGGATTCTGTTGGTGGTGTCCAACGCGCTCCAGCAACATCACAGTCTGTGATTCACAGAACAGCTCCAACGCCAACACGCGGACGCTCGCTTCCACCTCTGCCGCCACGCCACGCACTCGCTGCACTGTCACCAAGATTCGATCCGTTCGGGACAGAATCAAGTCTCACAGGTTCCGGTTGTTGCGTCGCGTGCGCCGGGGCAAGTGTGACTGGGCACATCTCCAGCAAAACAACGGAGTGAACGCGGAGAGACAAGGCACTCAGCGCCACAGGGGTAGGGCGAATCTACTTCCTCATATCAGTTCTGGCAGTTTCCTTGCGGAAAGATTTCAGTTTCCCCTCTCGTAGGGGCCTCTATTGGGAGCACCCCGGCCTTGTGTAACTTGCGGGCTGCAAGGATGCATCATTCCCCATTTTGGCCCGCGCCTCTCCAGCCTCCCCTCTCCCTCGGCGCAAAGGCTCGGACTTCCCTCTCTCTCTCTCCACACACACGACCACCATGAGCGCGCACCAACGCAACATCGACGAAATCAACAAGCTTGACGGCTTCAACGTCATCATCGTGTGCACGTCGACGCCGCACCAGGCCGAGTACTGGCAGGACCGCCTCATGGCGACGCGTGGCTCCATCTCGCCGAACGACGCCAAGGTTATTGCGGTCTTTGAGGACTGGGAGGGCGGCGCCGGCAACGGACTGGGCACTCTCTACGCGTACACCAAGGCCGTCGCGGCGGGCAAGCAGCTCTACGGCATTGACATCCCGGCGCTGCTCGCCAGTGGCTCGATCAGTGTGGCGCTTTACCACACGGCCGGTAAGGGCACGCGCCTCGCGCCGCTCCCGGGTAGCGAGAACAACAACAAGTCGGGCGTTAAGCTGCCTGCCATGGTCAAGGTCAACGAGCTCTTCGTACCCATGACGATCCTGGAGGCCGTGGTCAAGCAGACGGGAGTCTACGCGTCGAGCCGCCGCGGACGTCTCTCTGTGTTCTGGGGCGATCAGGTCTTCATCCCCTCGGCCAACGTCAAGTACAATGCCAACCACCACATCGATATCCTGGCTGCGCTTGCGCCGATGCCGTCCGAGGAGGAGTGGATTGAGAAGGGGCTCGAGAAGTACGGTCTCATTGCGGTGAACCAGCAGGACAACGCCGCGCAGGTCGACAAGGTCACGTTCGACACGGCGCGCCGCATGCTCTCGTCGCTCGGCGAGCTCAAGTCGGTGGGCACGAGTCTCGGCTCGTTCAGCGTTGATGCGGATATGCTCGCGGCGCTTCTCGGCGAGTTCAAGAAGGAGCTTGGCGACAAGCAGGGCAAGTTCGACAGTGACCCACACTTCTGGATGCCACTCACGCTCGAGAAGGAGTCGTACGCCGAGCTCATGGAGCAGAAGGGCGTGTCGAAGATCGTCTCGGAGGCCCACTACGACCGCATGGCAGACATGCTCCAGCGATTCGAGCAGACGCGAAAGCACAAGCGTGGCCTCTTTGGCTGCGTCGACGTCGGCAGCGATGTGTACTGGTGGGACTACGGTCAGCTCAAGCTGTACCTCAAGAACAACAGCTTGGTGACCAAGGCGGGCGTTGAGGCCGACTGCCTGCGCAAGTTCCTCGGCATCAACGACAGCACGGAGCACAGCAGCCTTGGAGACGAGACCAAGGTCGAGCACGCGACTGTGCTCAACTGCGAGATCACTACCGGTGCGATCAAGAACAGCGTGCTGAGCGGCGTAGTCGCGCGCGAGGTCAACGCCGAAGGCTCGATTCTGATCAACGTCACGGCGCACACGATCAACGCGCCGCGCTGCATTCTGTACAACGTGACGTCGGAGGAGGCCGGCGGTCTGAACCTCGAAGAGGGCACCGTGCTGGTCGGCGTGCTGCTGCCGTCGGGCGAGAAGGTCGTGATGAAGTCGCACCTGGAGGTGTGCGGCGGCACAGCCTGGAAGACCATCTTGGAGGAGAACGAGCACTCGTTTGAGAGCATCTACGAGCTCAACGCCCACGCCAACGTGTCGCAACTCGAGAAGCTCATCCAGAACGAGCACCTCAAGCTGCGAGACGTGGTGCTGGCGTAAGAGCTGGGAATCCATCATCAGCGTGTTAGGAAACAGAAACCAAGCGGGGGGTGCGTATGTCCCCAGCATTAATGTACTAAAACAACACAAATACATAGAGACCACTTATTGAATTACTACAGGAAACCGTGGATGTTGAAGTAGACATGCTCTCATTAGTGGCTCCCAGCGAACTTAGTGTGAAGACGCGAGGCAAACTTAGTGGGTGGATCGAGTTGGGCAATCAATCGGCACTCGTCCAACTTGCTGCGGAAGAAGGCGACAGAATGGCGTCGAGCGGGTATTCACCGGCCGTGCAGGCGCTTGTCGTGGCCGCCGGAGCGGTCGCGCTGCAGCAATTCACTCGCCACCGATCGGCGCAGCTAGCGGCGACAAAGAAGCGCGAGAAGACGGCCTCAGCACGCCACGAGGCCGCCAAGAAGCCGCAGGATCCGACGCGCCACGCACTGCCTATCGCGTCGCTCCGCGACGCCTCCCCTAGCGACGACGACGGCCCGACGTTTGTTGTGGAAATCGAGTACTGCACGGGCTGCCGCTGGATGCTGCGCGCCGCGTGGATGGCGCAGGAGCTGCTCACGACGTTCCAGCAGGACGCCGCGAGCCGCCTGCGGTCCGTCGTGCTCACGCCCAACTCGCGCCAGGGCGGCGTGTTCCAAGTGTACCTCTACGCGACGGACGGCAGCATCGAGAAGGAGCTTCTCTGGTCGCGCAAGGCCGTGGGCCGGTTCCCCGAGTCCAAGGAGCTCAAGCAGATCGTGCGCGACTACATCAATCCGGACAAGGGGCTCGGCCACTCGGACAAGAAGTAAAGGGCCCGATGAAAGACAATAGAGAGCGAGCGAGCGGTGGTAGAATGCTGTACACTTATCGTCCGATTTCATATCTGCGCTGGTTGGTCGTCTGCAGTTTCTAGGAGCGGAGGCGGCGTCAGCACGGGCTCGGCGGTCGGGACGACGGATTTCCTGTCGGATCAAACGAGGGGCGAAGGCAACGTCAGCAGTCATAGGCGTTAAGGGCGCCAGTACGAAAGTTGCAATGATTTTTACCGAGCAAACAGCATGCGCAGGCTCCTGCCGACGTTGGCGACGCTGGAGAAGGATTTGGGCAGGTCCGTGATGGACGACTTGCGTCCCTGTGGGTGGGTCACGCACTTCACGGCCGTGACCTGAAAGTCTCGCCACGCGTACGGATGGGCCTGTTCGATTAGCCAGCAGCAACGTCAGCACCCCCCACACTGGGAACTTTCGTAGCTAGGCATGTGATGACCGGTACCCGTATTTGCTGAATAGTGTACCGCTTTTGTGGGCTCTTTTCCAGGATCTACAGTGAATGGTCGTAGTCATCACAACGACTCCACCATCGGACAGAGACGAAGTAGCGTACATGCTGCATGAGGTCGACGAGCTCCGCCTCGACAACTCGGTCGCCGACGACGGGAGGGTACTCGACTGGGTCGTTCAGGATCTTGGCGTACAGCTCGGTCATCGTCTTCGCGGTGAACGGCGGATGGCCGTACACGAACATGTACAGCGTCACACCGCACGCCCACACGTCGATGGGCTTGCCGTGGAACTTTTCTCCCGTGAGCATCTCGGGGGCGTTAAAAATCGCCGTGCCCGACGTCTGGCGCAGACTGTCGTCGTCGTTCTCCATTTCCTGTGAGCCACACAAGTGAGTATACCGCGAACGCGCCTTCATCTACAATATCAAGTGCTTACGTGGGAGACTCCAAAATCGGCGAGCTTCAGAATTCTCTCGCCGTTCTCGGCAATCTTGAGCAGCAGGTTGCCTGGCTTGATGTCGCGGTGAATGATCTAGCATGAATGGAGATACCACCGGTGAGGTTGTGGCCGTCAGCCTTTCATTTTTCAGCACGACCGGACCTTGTTTTCATGCAAAAAATCCACTCCTTCGATCTGTGAGGGAGTCGATTAGACGAGAACATCACATTCGGAAGTAGCAAACACTTACGAGTTGGCAGAAATACAGCTTCGTTTGCTCTGCGTTGAGTGGAGTGCATTCGCTGTGTCGGATCCCAGATGTGGGCTAAGTGTCAGCAAGCATGCCAAGGGAGGCTGGTTCCGACGTCGTACCTCTCTCCGTCGAGCACAGTGCCACCTTCCACTAGCTCACTAATCATATACAGCTCATCGCTCTCTGGAGGAGGCGAGCAATGATCAGCCACTACGAAGCTCCGCACTCCAAGACACAAATATCCCCCCAGCCTACCGTCGGTGTCGATCACTTCTCGCAGCACGACGATGTGTCGATGTTTGAACTTCTGCCAGATCGCGAGTTCCTTCTTGATTGATTGCAGCGCATTGCCGAATCGGCCCACGCGAATCTTCTTCAGCGCCTTTTTGTTGACAGTCTTGGCGGCGAAGAACTCTTTTGTATCGTTTGACTGCACGCGCAGCACGACCCCGTATGCGCCACGACCTAACTCCTCCAGAAAGGTGCTGCACAGCAAGCAGTCACACGTACACCATTAGATACCCACATAGCCACGGTCAGTTCACGCTGCGCGACCAACTATTGGTTGAGGTGTCGGCGCCCTTGGTCGTCGACGGCCATGCTGATCTTCTTGGTCTCACGGAAGGACAAGCCGCGCTTGCGCATGTGAACGTGAGGCTTAATACCAATCATCGTACGGCCGGATTCACTCGCGAGCAGCTTGATGGGCGGCTTGGAGAGCTCCACTGCTGCTGCCGTCGCTGCCGAAGACTTGCGTCCCACCGATGGCGCGACGGGCGTCGGCACCACGTCTGCGGCATTGTTCGAAACTTGAGTGCTCGCTGTCGCCTCTTGGCTATGAGACGTGGAGGGGGGTTTGCCGAGCGGGGGTGGAGCCATCGCGACATCCATCGTGATACGCCACAGCACCTGCGCGGCTTGGGCACGCGTTCGTTGCCGTGAGCTGGAGCCCGCACCCAATTCAAACGCGCTTCACTGTCTTGGCGGCTCCGCTCACACAGCAGATCCCTTCGTTGACAACAACTTGGCCGGGGATTGATTGTTGTTGATAGCTCACTCTGCGTCCAGCATGTTGCCTGCGGCTGGCGCCAAAATTGAACTGCCTATCAGCAGCGCCCGGCTTGAACGAAGACGAGTTTAGCGTGTGCGTTTAAAAAAAACCAGGCGAGGGCTTCTGAGCCGAGCGAGACGACTGGCAGCAGCATGAAACGGGATGCATTGGTGATCAATTATTCTTGGCGTGAGCGATTGAAGGACGTGTTGTGGTAGGTATTCACAGCAAAAGACTAGGAGTGCGTTTATAACCTGTTTCCTGCACGCCCAGTTGCAGTGAACATGCGACACGATACGATTCTGACCTCCAAGCAGCCTGATTGCCGGAACTCGAGCGACTCGAGGCTCGACTTTCTCTGGCGACGCCTCCGACTGTCCAAGAGTACGCAGTCGCCCAGTATCAAGGCCGATCTTCGCGTTGATGTGCGTAAGTATGTCGTGAAGAGAGCAGAAGAACTGGGTGACTGCGTATTTTAATACGCAGTCGCCCAGTTCTTCAAATGTGTGTGTGTGTGACTCCACTGACTCCAACCAACACGTTGCGGCCACAGATAGTGGGCGCAAGAGGACGATATGACGATATTTGGCCATTAGATTCTATCTGGTCGGCTCCGCAGTCGCTCTTTGGAATGGAGCAAACCCTACAGGCGAAAAGGCTATGTAGTAAGTGGGGTGCCGCGGGTGGGGTGCTACTTCGCTTTCGTTTTGTGTCTGGATTGTGTTCGGAGGAGTCCACCTGCTCTTGGACAGCGTGGGCAAACAGTGCAACTCCAGCACTGCAGAGGAGTATTCGAAGGCGGGGTTTCCGTACGAGGCAACTCCATAGGCATAATGCAGGGAGATACAAGTAGAGCAGACTGGTCGATGGTCTTTCCCTGATCATCGACTTTTATAGTCTCCTGCATCACTGTATTGAAAACTCCCATGCGGGTGATGGTCGGCCATCGAAGTGTTTTAAAAGCGAAGATTGGTGGGAGGAGTTCTCCCGTGGCCACGAACCAAAATGTTTGCTTTCTACAAGAGGGGTCGTCAGCAGCCACTGCGTTTATATGATGTACGGGAGGTTTGATGAGAAACTCGGCGCCCGAGTAGGTTCGACAACAATCCCGGCCAAGTTAAAATCAACAAGGGGACTCGCTTCTCTTGGAAGCTGCAAAGACAATGGAGCGCACATGAACTGGTTGTGGCCATCGTCTCACGTATGATCGGCAAGAGCATAGGAATGCTGCGCACCGCGGCGCAGCCGCGTCCGACATGATATGTCCGTAGCAATCGCCAGGTTTGGACCGCCGATCAGCAAGGCTGGAACAGAAGAGCTGAGCGAAGACGAGGTAAGCTTCTGCCTATCAGTAGACGAGTGGAGAGCCATCATAGTCCAGCG